>BHFT01073757.1:0-11005 GCA_004320025.1 Laticauda laticaudata | reverse complement strand
ACCAAGTATCCTGATAAACCCTAGAAATGTATCCATTTTAATTATTTAATGATTAATTATTATCTTTATATATTTTGTTCTCTCTCTTCTAGGACTGAGTTGTTTTTTTTAGGAGGGCCAAATGTCAGCTTTCAAGATCTTCTACTATGGCTTTGCATCTTTCGGCTGTCATAAGTAATGGGGGGAGGAGGGGGGAGTCTGGGAAACGAGCTGGAGGTGTTACATTCTACTGTTGTATAAAATGAGGAGGGGGGAGTGTATAAAAATATTGTTTGAAACCCCAAAGGCATGCTTCATGATCTCAATCCATTTTGGGAAGAGACATGGAAGCATACAATACGTACAATATTCAAAGCTGTACTTTTTTTTCTCCTTTTGGGTAAAAGAGAATGGCAAAATAGAAGATTTGAGATGGACAGGGAACAATATTCTTGCCTTTTCTTTCTTTTATTATTCTATTGCTGTTTATCTGTGGTTTGCTTGTTTTTCTGCTTCATGGCCATTCTCCAAAAACCAATTCCCATAGCTTCATTCCCATAGACTGAAAGCCTCATTAGCCACAGTTCCATTTTCCATGATGATGTGCTAGAATATTGTCACAACTACACCTTTTTCAAGGGGAATCTTATTTATTGGTTCCTTTTAAAGCCAAAGAAGGCTATAAAAAGCTGTATGAATCTTTGAGACATTAATGCAGTATTTTTAATCAATACTTTTTCATTTTCTATACTTACTATCCTCAAATTATACCTTCAAGATGCATAATTCCTTTTGCTGTTCCAAATAATCAGTGTCATTATATTTTCCTTTTCTGGGCTATTTGTGAATTGTTCCAGGTATAAGCTCAAATTTGATAGAGAAAACCCAGTTCTTTTCATTCAGAATTTAATTTACCTGTGAAATTAACAGATAAGCCCCAGAATTGAATTCCAATTTGAATTCTAGTTTTTAGCATGTAGAGCGTTATAATAGGCAGCTGAAAAAATACAAAAAAAAAAATCCATAAAGGCAATATCTTTACTGTATAAGTTTATGAGAATTATGATCAATTGAAAATTATTATGGGGGAAAGTCTGTATACGAATTAATTAGTATATATCACAAAAATCCTGAACAGTTTACAATTACAAAAAATATAAAACATAAAACAATTGTGATTTATCAAATAATTACAAATTTTCAAGCCTCTAAGAACTCTTCATGAATTGGAATTGGGAATTGGAATCCTAAAAATATGAGTCAGAAAGAAGGAAAGGGAAAAACAAAACATGGCTGATATTTAAACCATTTTTTGATGGAGATAATCAACAGTCCTGGCATTTGGATCTTATCAAGGATAGTTAGCACTGAACTGAAGCAATAATTTTCCCAGAGGGAAGAGCAAATATTCAGGGGATTCCATATTTGGAAATACAGATTTCAGTTGTTAAAAGTCCAAATGAGTCCATCCTTTGTGAGATGTTCTAAGCACTTACATTCTCTGACACTGATAATTCTGATCCAACCAACACCAAGGGCAAGGCTGTGTGATAATAGAAAATAGCAATTAAGAATTTATGACTCACTTGGCAAAGTACCTGCTTTCACTGCAAAATGTCCAAGTCTTGGTATTTCTCTGTTGGGTTGGAAAACCCTAGCCAGAAAGATTAAATTTAAAGGATATGGAATAGAAAGTTTTGATTTGAAATTCAGCTGATGATTGTTATAATACTTTACAGTACTCCCAGTATTATATATTTCATTCTGGTCTTTCTTTTGAATGGCCTCAATCATGTAATTCTCTGTGATTTACAATACAAAATTAAAAGCAGTATCCTATAACACATCTCTCATACCTACCTTAACAACCTCATTACACAGTACTTATAAATGGAACTAGTTCAGTTAAAAAAATAGTAAAAACTAGGTATCAGCTCCAAAAGCCTATTTAAAGAGAAAGGTTTAACTACTCTTAAAAGATCATAGACAAGAGAAATATTGTAGAACATTGCTGAACTTACTTCACCTGGCTCTAACCCATTAATGTCTTATCCAGTATATGGTAAAACAAACTGGATGACACACAGGGAGAAATTTCACATAGAAAGTTACATTCCAGTTGTTGATCCTCTTATTTCTGTCCTTAAGTACCAGAACAGCTGCATGAGAAATTTGGATTCCTTAATCTTCTAGAACCATGATGGCGAACCTATGGCACATGTGCCAGAGGTGGCACGCAGAAGCCTCTCTGTGAGCATGGGAGCTGTCACGCCAGCTCAGCTCTGCCGTGCATCCATGCGCACTTCCATAAAACCCAGGCACCCTCAGCATCTCTGCCCTTTTCTTTGCCCAAGATCTTCAAGGCATGTGATCCTGTTCATCAATAAACCTTCTTTACACCTTCTGTGTAAAACATCAAATAAATAGTTCCTAATTACAGCAATTAGTACAGAAGATTGGACTGAATGAGCCTACATGAGCAGTCATATTTTTATGTTCTTCTAGGAATGACCTGCAAAACTTTGCAGCGACAATACTTCTTTTCCCCTTGCCACCCACATTCTAGAATTTCATTCATTGTATTTTCTGAGATCTTTTGAGCCCAAGAAATAATGGTTTTCTCCATATAGTTGTGTAATTGACCTTGGAAAATGCCTTTTTTTAGTTTTGCTGCCAAAGGTCCATAAATAATTCCACTTTTGAGAACTTTGTTTAAAGAAGCCAGTGTTTTCTGAGCTGTCACTGTATTTCTGAGCACTATCCAACATTATGCTACAGTTGGCTGTCATTCCCAGCTTGGAAGCCACACCATCAATAGAGCATCTTCTTAAATTTCTTATTTCCTAGCCAAATGAAAAAAATTGCGTATGGTAATTTCAATAGCTCAAAGCGTTATACAACTAATAGGGTGCAAGAAGAATAAGGTTTAACTACAGTATACCAAATTATTCTATACCAAAGAATAATTATTCTATACCAAAGAATAATTATTCTATTAGAATAATTATTGGTATATTATTCTATACCAAAAAGAATAAGGTTTAACTACAGTACTACTGGTAGCCCTCAATTTACGACCCCAATTGGGACTAGAACTTCCATCCCAAAATAATGTGGTTGCTAAGTGAGCCATTATGTGATTGTGCCCGATTTTATGACCTTTTTTGATGTGGTTGTTAAGTGAAGCATCATGGTCATTCAGCAAATTACATGATCATGTAACGAACTCAGTTTCCCCCATAGATCTGCTTGTTAGGATCAGTCTAAGTAGGTCATAAATAATGATCTCATGATTGCAGAAAGCTGCAATCATCATAAATACATGCCAGTTGCCCAGAGTCTGAATCTCAATCACGTGTACACAAGGATGCTGCAATGATCATTAAGTGCAAGGATTGATCATAAATCACTTTTCAGGGCTGTTGTAGCTTTGAATAATCAGTAAATGAATGGTTGCAAATCGAGCACTATACTCCTTTTTTCATATACAGTGTAGTTAATACTATTCTCTTCTAGACTTCAGTAGAAGCTGCTTTTAGCTCAGGAGGAGAATTGAAGGTGGGGGAGGCTTTTTTTTTTTAAAGTCTGCAGTAAACGACACCGTACTTTGGCTTTCTAATAGGAGATCCACAAACAACACAAGAGCCATCTCACTATTGTTACCTAGTAACCAGCATTAAGAGGCACATTGTGGATGTCAAAGCTAGTATCCATCAAAAGTTTTATCTTCTATGAATTTATCTAATCATTTTTGAAAGTCACATAGATTAGCGGCCACCAGCATGTCTGTGGTACTGAATTTTTCACTTTAACTATGAACAATGTGACAAAAGCAGTATATAAGTCTAAGTGCTATTGTTATATATTTTCCCTGTTTCTCAAATCTACAGACAGGAAAGCAAACCCTTACAGAATTGCTATAATACTTTTTAAATACAATTACAACATTGCCATGCACTAGTTTTGCCATGTTTTGTCCTGTCTGTTGGAAAATCTCTTGCTTCTTTCTGTCCAGCCCTACCCTCCCAATACCCTGTAGCAAGGATTCTTGCCGCTTACAGAAGCTGACTTACAAATGATTCTCTTTTCCCTGGTTGAAGTACTCTTATCTTTTTTTCTTGGGCATGATAGAAAATGGATAATAGACCAGCAGAAAGGTCTTCAGGTTGCAGAAATGTTATTACCTGAATAAGCTATGAAATATTTTTCCTTGAAAGATTAACTGCCATAGCACTAACAGAAGCAGAATGGTGGTGTGTACTTTGAAAACAGAACTTCCCTCAAAAGATCAGCACCCTGATTTCTCTACTTCTAATGATCAAGCATCCAACCAGGGATGAGATGGACTGTTGTTCTGGCATTCTAACACAGGGAACCAGATGGAATTGGCCATACTGAGAGAAAATGAACCTTAACTTAGGCTTCTTCAATCTAGCAACAGATATTTTTGTCTACAACTCCAACACTTCCAAGACTGTATGAACATGCTAGCTAGCTAAGAAGGATATGAATTGTAGTCTGAAATATTTGGAGAGTACCAGATTGGTGAATTGAGCTATACGGGGCTACAGGTCTCAGTTTTTTGCTGGATACTCTATTTCAACTGGTGAGAATTGTAGTCCAAACATCATAGAGCAGTTCTTCATAATTTTGGGCCAACTCCATGATTCCCAGCCCTGGCTTAGTGTGAAGACTTAGTTTCTCCAGACCATCAGCAAAGCAGAATGGAGTTCCTTTGTTTTATGTGGAAAAGGGATATGCATCCTTTTTTCCCATTTGTTTTAAAAGTATTATGATAAATATCTTTAAGATACTGTTTAACCTTTTTTATTGCAGCATCCAGAGAATCATGGGGTTTTGTTGCTTTTTTGTTTATTTTCCTGGTATTTGTCAGTTTCAAACATATCCTTTCTTTATCTTCTAATAAGAAAGTAGTTGGTGTAAGGGACCTTACTAGCTATGATGTTTTACTTGCTTCTTCTCTGGGCTATTTTTGCCCTGAAAGGTTTCTATGATTTCTTTATTTCATAGTATTTTAATTTGGGAGATCGCTAAATAGCATGGTGGAGGGCGGGCATACAAACCAACCAGAGATGGTATTCAGCAGGTTCTGACTAGTTCTGGAGAACCGGTAGTGGAAATTTTGAGTAGTTCAGAGAACTGGCAAATGCCACCTCTGACNGGCAAATGCCACCTCTGACTGGAGATTTTACAGTATCCTTCCCCTGCCATGCCCACCAAGCCACACCCACAGAACCGGTAGTAAACATTTTTGAATCCCATCACTGAAACCAACCAACCTAAGAAGTCAGACAAAGCTTCTTCCTGCTGCAATGCCTTGATTGCTAGATACTTTTCCCACTTGCTGATGACAAGCTGAAAGGAGAGGGAATCAGTCAAACCAGAAAAGGAAATCAATGATCTTTCCTACAAAAATGGCATACTTACCAACCAGGAGAACATCATTTGGTAAGGACTCAAAACAGAGGCAACCAAAGGGTAGGAGGGAATTGTAAAGGGTAAAGGGAATTGTAATTATTATTTTTTTTGCTGTCATTTGTGAATGTGTGTGATGACTGTAGTTAGATATCATTTGAACCATAATGAAATATCCTTAGCTTCACCTCAATCTTTTTCAAACAATGCCAACTGGCCATCTCTCCTTTTTTTCCCCCTCCCACAAAATGTGATTGACAACTATCCGCCAAGTGGCTTCCACTGAGAAATTGCAAATCAACCATTTTGGGTATCCATCAGCAATTTACTTAACATATAAGACTCAAATGTTAGATGGAAGAGTATATTTTCCAATTAACATGTTATCCAAAGGGCTTTCCCAACCAGTGACTTAAAACATCTTTTATCATAGTTTAGTCATAACTGAGATGAGAAAAAGCCTGTCCTCATTGCTGTTATGATGATTGACTGATGATTGGTTGAAAGGCATCGTAAGTCATTAGTGGAAAGCTCTCTCATATAGAAGGTGCTGAGTGGGCTCTTAACATACAGAACACATTAAGTAATTTTTTTTTGCAAAGTAGTTCTACTAAATTTTGGATGATTAAATATTAAAACTTTCAGAAAGTTGGGGGAGGGTTGAAAAAGTAGAATGTAGGTTCACTGTGAAACATTGATTGAAAGAGACGGTCAGTTTATTAGGCAGCAATTCATTCAGCTTTGATCTTTCAAGTTCTTAAGTTCCGATGCTGTTCATCGATCAACTGCCTGTCTAAAAAATATGCTATCCAAGCTATACTTTCCTTTATGATTCCAGAAAATTCATCTTCTTTTGAGAGATTACATTTCTTTAGCAATCCTGGTACACACTGGTTCAATGAAACAATCCAGCAGATTATTTCCAGAATGACTTCTTAAAATATCACAAAATGAACATGATTGAATTCCGGTCTATTCATTGATAAGCTATCTTGTAAACATGAATGTACAAGAAATATTTTTATAAAATGTACAGGGTGACATTTACAAAAATGTACAAAGGCAAATACATAAATTAAATTATATCCCATGCAATTAAAAAAAAAATTAAAAGTTCAAGCAGGATGATAACATATAAGCATATTTAAACATTTGATAGTTTAAACTCAATTTATCACAAAACTGTTTATAAACTGAATATATTATAGCTGACTATGATTATAATTGATCCCTTCTATTATGGAATGGACTGATGTCATGATATTATGTAATATTTTCCCCATTTTATATTCAATTGTTTTCCTTTTTAATTGCTGGGTATTAATTATTGGGACAAATATTAATGCAAGTGCAGAAAATCACTTAAGGTCTGAATTGATATGATGTTACAATATTGTCACATCTGGGTTGGAAGTGTTGCTTATTATATGGTTTTTTCCCACTCCAGTTGCTGACTTTCATGGTTAATTGACATATAATACACTTAATGATTATTAAATTAAAGTGGTAAGGTTCTTCAGATGTTAATCTTTAAGATTAATCAATTATAAAAGTGATGACTGAAAAAATGCTCATGGAAACTGATGAATGAGAAAAGTTTCCTAATACACACAAAGAGACAGGAGGGGGGGAAGGGAAAAAGAGAGAATTTATCTGAAAAGAGATGACATAGAATTTAAGATGACCTCAAAGGAAGGAAAATTAGAAATACCACCCTCCCCAGATTATGCATAGTGTTTGGCTTTGCTGTTGTGTTACCGAAGATTTGCCAATTCTACCTATGTATATTAGTGTGTGTGTGAATATGTACATTGACCAGAAACCACACTATAAACAAAAAGTCAGAGGAAGTTTAAATATATATGTTATGTTGTTTATATCAATTAAATTAGTACCTTTTCTGAAGTGTGGCTTCTTGCCAGTGTGTAAGGCATACTACTTGCAAAATTAATATATTCCTCCATTGGCTGTATGGACAGAGCTCATTCTCTCACACATATTGAGCCCACCCAGAGGCTGTGGCTTTTCCCATTCACTAAAGCCAACAGCCCAGGTTTGAGTGTTGTGTGACAGAGTAAGTTCCTGTGCTCATCCTAGCTCCTGCCAACTTAGCAGTTTGAAAACATGCAAATGCAACTAGATAACTAAATACCACTTCAGTGGGAAGGTAGCAATGTGGGAAGGAAACATCTTTGGACAATACCGACTCAACAACCTTTGAAATGGAGATGAGCATTACCCTTTATAGTCAACAATTACTAGTGGGGTAAAATCTACAGGGATTCCCTTCCCTTCACTCTCTCTTCTATCCAGCAACCTGCAACATGACCTCCCACTTCAAATATAATTATTTGGGGTGGGGAACAATTATTTTCCAAATGGTATTATTGGGAACACCTAAAGCTTTGAACTTAGCATTTATGGCTGTCTCTAGTGAAGAGAAATGTTAAAAGTTGTCCATCCATGGAGTAAATAGATGGTTTTCTTAGAATTGGACATAAAATGTGTCCAATTTTGTGTACAAATTTAGTGTCCAAACTAAGGGCAAAAAACTGCCCTTAGTTCAAAGGGCAGTACAAATCATGTAAAACCAGTATTCAGTGCGTCAATGTTCACAAATAATGTACATTGGATTACTTATACTTCAATTTATATTTCATATCATTACATATGTTGATGTAACTTTGGGAAAGAAATATTGTAATTAATTATATCAAAGGAGTATTGAATTATATTCCTAAGAGATTTGGCTTTATTGAGCAAGGGTATGACACAGAATTTTACATAATTGGCAAATTATGATTTTAAGGAATGTTTGTTACCCTTTTTAAACTTCTCTATGTTCTAAAAATATGGCCACAGCATGTTGCTACATGGTCTAGATTTAATGATAAGCTTAATGAATTAATTTTATACAGTATTTGTACATATATGGATCTTTTTTCTGTTAATTAGGGGGGTTGGTTGTATTAAATTCATTTTAATCAGTGTCATAATGTTTATGGTCTTTTGCTTCCTCATATAAACACTGTTTATCTTCCTTGTTTCTTGGTGATACATTTTAACAATATTTTAAGAGTACCAGCACTCAATGTTTGAACTTCAGTGCTGTTAAAACGTTGTGAAGCAGTAAGTATACACTGTTCTTATCCAAGTTGATATTCTGTAGGCATCTCTGATTGCTGTGGGAAAGAAAATGTCTCTGCATGTGAAGGAATGTTCTTGAGAGTGAGAATCTCACCTGACCATAGTCAAGCAGGTTTTATAACTAGAACAGAAGGAAAATACATGATTGGAATAGGCAAAACATCTTGTAGCTATGTATTACTAAGAGGAGAGTCAGAGAGTAAGAGCTCCATATTACAGTATATGTCTGATCAAAGACAGAAAAGGGAACCTGACCACACACTTTTTGCCCCTTAAGGTTAGCAAGTTGTGATGGGTATTTCTAACTACTACAATTCCTATGGTTACAGGGAGCATGGCTTTTGCAGGATAGGAAGAATTACAATTCAAATAATCTGGAGAAACTAAACTGAGGAATGTATGCATTTTCATATTAGGCACAGCCACTCACAGTAGTCTGACTACTGCATACGACTTCTAGTGGTCTAGTGGCTGGAAAAAGTTAAATGACAGCATACTGATTGTAAGGGAACACATAGCATTTCAGACCTGTCTAATGGTATTTTGCTTCTTTATATATTAGGTGTCAAGCCTGAAATTGACAAATATGTAGCCTATTTTATTTAGCCTATTTATATATTCCTTTTCTTTCTTTTTCTTTGTTGGTTATGGGGAGAAAGGTTTCAGACTTACTACATTCCTAAGGGGGGGAGGAGTGGAAATAGAGTTGTTTAGGCTAGGTGGTGTTTCTTCCTGTGGGAACACGAGCTGACTCTGCTGAGACCTTGAGGTGGAGATTGATGACACCAGGCAACATTGAATTACTTCTATTGGAGAATGTGACTTTTGGGGATTCCAATATTATGTGGTGCAATTCCGGGTTGTGTCAGTTCCGGAATTAACAACAGACTTTGCCAATTTGATGTTTTCCTAAATAAAAGAAATTATTATGGAAGGTGGACTATCCTCTTTCTTTTTAAATGGATTTCATCACCTGAAAATCTGACAGGTTTATTATTTGCTGTAGTCTCAAGACTCTTGCTGATTTTAGTAATGAAAAATAAAACATTATGCAGTTATAAAAAACATAGTCAAAAGAAGTGGTAGTATAATCATGCATCTGAGAAACTTCATTCTCAGTAGCAATAGACCACGGATTACTCCATAGTGCAGGGATCTTTAAACTTGACAGCTTAAAGACTTGTGGACTTCAACTCCCAGAATTCCTCCTCCAGTCATGTTAGCTCAAGAATTCTGGGAGTTGAAGTCCACAAGTCTTAAATTTGCCAAGTTTGAAGATCCTTGCCATCGTGCTTTACATCCCTCTCTAAGCGGTTTACAGTGTCAACATATTGCTCCCAACAATCTGGGTCTTCATTTTACCAACCTCAAAAAGATGGAAGGTTCAGTCAACCTTGAGCCTCTTCAGGACTAAAATCCAGATTGTGGGCAAAGATTGCCTGCAATACTCAAGTGCGGGCTATTCCAAAATACAAGCACAATAAAGTAGTACCTCCATGTCTCCATAACATATATTTTGCAGAAATTGAGGACAACTATTTTTTCCTGGGACAAACAAATAAGATGAATGAATTCTAGTTGATGAAGGCAGTTCTGAAGATACTTCAGGGCCAGATAATCAGAAATGCATTCAGAAACCTATCAAAAGCCAGTGTGATACTCGGAGCAAGGGTGTTTACGGTAGCTAATGCCAGCTACTAAATAAATCCCACACAGGATGCATTGGCCTTGTTCACCCATGTTGAAATGAAGTCATGAGTTATGGTTGCAACGTCCTCTTATCCCAAGGTGAGTGCAAATACAAATTCTAAAGCAATAGTAATGACCGCAAATGACTCTTTTAAGGCTAGCATATCCCCTCATAAGGCAATGCCACAGTGATCAGAATACCATGATGAACAAACATCAATTCTATTTTACATGGTCTTAGCATCCTAAATTGATACATGGCCTCCCTCAGAGATTTATGTACATAGTAAAAAGCAGGAGAGGGAGCACTTTGAATGAGAGTGACTGCTTGGTTGATCTTTCTATTCAAACAACCTCCTAATTGGAATGGTCCACTAAGGAAGGAGAGGAACCACTGTAGTGTTGTATTAACGAGGCAGTCAAGTTGATTGATCATGAACAACTGGATCATGATGATCTTTATTGGAGTCTTGTCTTGCATTTATATATATTTTTAGTTATCCTCCATCATTGATTAACTTTGGTCACTGCTTAACTTTCGTTACTGTTTAGTACACTAATCCATACAATTAATTATCTCTAGTTAAAGACCAACATATATTTACTTCCCCTCTCTAATCCTCCTTTACATTAGTGACTTTGTTTGCCTGAGTTGTATTTACTTGGAAACATTCTTTGTCTGAGGTTTGCCATCCAAGATTGGAACATTCCTGCAATTACAACTCTACATATCCTCGTTTTTAATTTTAAATGG
>BHFT01073752.1:0-26484 GCA_004320025.1 Laticauda laticaudata | reverse complement strand
CTAGAAAATCTGCACAAGTCATAAAAGTAAATGAATACTGAAATGCAAGTTTCATTTTAATTAAACCTTCTGACACTGGTTTAGGTTAGAACTTACAGGAAATGTTCGTTTCTTCCATTTGTAGCAGGTAAGCTCTACCCAATAATAACTGTCTTTTGAATCAGTCTTGAATATTTAGTTTTGATTATTATAATTTAGAACAAATCATATACCATATATTTAGCAAACCAACCTGCCAAATTACAATTTAACATTTTCATTTTTATTTTATTTGCAGAGGTATAAATCAACAGATTGATCTATTATATTATGAGATTGGAAAAAATGTGTTTCCATTTCAAGCTAACATTCATTGTTCTGTTGATATCACCATGCTTTTCTTTTCCCTAAATACTATACTTTCTAAAGAGTGTGACCACAGAGTAAATCAAATGTAAACACCAAGTAAGTGCACAGTTACAACTATGAAGTCACCCACAAATTTTCCTATTACAATGTGTAAAACAAGGGTGCGTGAAGACAGAAAAAAAAAAGGATAGAAACATGTCATAGTTGTGCATGATTTCTATCTGACTTTAGGAACATTCATAAAGAAATCAGATGCCTACAACAGATGGATAAAATTGTGCAAAATCTTTCTATATTGCATTTATAATTAAGTAAATAATACATTCTATCAACATGAAGAAAAATAAAAATTAGGAATAACGCTGGGAAAGCTGAAGAGACACTTTACTGTTTTATAACTCTCATTAGTATCATATTTGGCATAATGGTGACTAAGGAGAAGGCAGAAATCAACTTTTTAAAGTAAAAATAAAAGAAATACACATCTATTGTGATCAGGACAAAGAAGCCAAAAAGTAGTACTTATTTAAAAGTAGGTATTTTATGAAAAAGAATGCTGAACAAGCAAACAAATAAGTAATAGACAAGTATGTCCATTAGTAAACCATTTCCCAATACATATTACACCTAAAATATTTCAAAGTCAGCAACATTATAAGTATTAAAATAATAAGGATTACTGACAAATGCAATCTTAATAAATTGGAAGTGCTACTGCACTTAACACATTCAGCTTATATATAAAGTTCCAAACAGAATTTATATAAGCTTGTTATGTAAGCTTCTGCAGGCTACTGCCTTGTCCTATTTAAGGGAATGAAAGAAATATGAGATCTAGGTCATAAGAATTCAGATAATAATTGGTTCTCCATTCGGCAAAAGAAAGCAATATTTATTCCAATGAACATCAACAAAAACATTTTTACATAAAAATTATCTACAAATAGTAACTTGTATTCATCAGAATGGCGCACCATACAGGATTTCATGCTAACTACACAGAGGATGCCAAATCCAAATTCCATATGTATTACACATACACATTTCTGATTTAATGAGAAGTAAAATAACAGATAATTGTGAACTAGTGTTTCAGTTCAAATATTAAATATTAAATTTCTTTACAGATTTCATTAAGGACCTTCCACGTATGTATAACCAATAATTTATTAAAATAGAAAAATTATCTCTTGATAATTATCTCTTGATAAAGATTATGACATGTTGTAATAAAAATACTTAAGCTACAGACACTTTCATCACAACCAGATATAACTATTGCTTTTCACTGGAAAAGTACAAATTATGCCATGTCTTCCCATAGCTCAATGTGGAACAACCTGTTGAACTAAATACTTGAGCGATTTGCATGATAGGGATACTTATTACATTGTAATTTTAATTTACTGAAATAATCAGGTGTACAGTAATATGTATAAAAAAATCCCACTTGAGTGGTAAAGGTAAAAGTAAAGGTTCCCCCACACATGCAGCTACAATAATAGGAACAACTCAACCAGATCTATCGATCGATCGATCTCATTTTAGAACCACCATCTCCTTCACAGGATTTAATAAAAAGGATCTGAAGTTTGTTTTCTATAACAATAGTATTTAGACTTATATACTGCTTCACAATGCTTTACAGAAATAGATAGAATTCTTTATTGGCCAAATGTACATGTGTACATGGACACATAAGGAATTTGTCTTGGTGCAAATGCTCTCAGTGTACATAAAAGAAAAGATACATTCATCAAGAATCAAAAATCATAAGGTACAACACTTAATAATAGTCATAGGGTATAATAAGCAATCAAATCATATTAGGAAACAGTCAATATAAAGCAACAAGGTTACAATCATATAGTCACAAGTGGGAGGGGATGGGTGATAAGGAATGATAAGATTAATAGTAATGCAGATTTTGTAAATAGTTGGACACTGTTGAGGGAATTATTTGTTTAGCAGAGTGATGGCGTTTGGGAAAAAACTGTCCTTGTGTCTAATTGTTCTGGTGTGCAGTGCTCTATAGCAGTGGTCCCCAACCTTTTTTATACCAGGGACCAGTTTCACGCAGAAACACTTTTTCAAGGACCAGCAAAATCAATNTTATGTCTGGGATGTGAGGGGTCTGTAAATATTTTCACAGCCCTCTTTTTGACTCATGCAGTGTACAGGTCCTCGACTAAAGGCAGGTTGGTAGTAATTGTTTTTTCTGCAGTCATAATTATCCTCTGAAGTCTGTGTCTCTCTTGTTGGATTGCAAAACCAAACCAGACAGTTATAGAGGTGCAGATGACAGACTCAATAATTCCTCTGTAGAACTGTATCAGCAGCTCCTTGGGCAGTTTGAGCTTTCTGAGTTGGCGCAGAAAGAACATTCTTTGTTGTGCCTTTCTGATGATGTTTTTAATGTAAGATGTCCATTTTAGATCTTATGATATGATAGAACCAGAAATTTCAAGGTCTCTACTGTTGATACTGTGTTGTCTGGTATTGTAAGAGGTGGTAATATGGAACAGCCCTCTCAATGCAGTTTATGGAGTCAGCATAGTGCCCGTAAAAATCTGGGTCCTCATTTTACTGGCCTTAGAAGGATGGAAGTCGGAGTCAACCTTGAGCGAGTGAGAATTGAGCAGTCAGCAGAATTAGCTGGCAATACTGCATTCTAACCACTGTGCCCCTACGGCTCTATAACAAGTAGTAGAATATCTCATTTTAAACTAGCAGGTTTCAGTATGATACAGAAAAATTTAGCCCACAAAATATTAGATTGGCAGTTCTGTGGCATGAAAATATCAGTGTCCTCTCAGACCAAACTAAAATACAATTTTTGCCTCTCCTCCTTACAATTTTCAGTAAAGAAAGATTTTTCTCCTTGTAAAAATTTATGGAGATAAATGTTACTCCTACAGTAGATTTTAGCATAACTAAAACACCTTGTTGTCCAGAGGCTCTGTGTTTTAAGAATATACAGTACATATCTTTGAAAATTGCAAACTATTTTGGAATGTTCGTCAAAAGGGGCCAAAAAAATGAGGAAATGAAGAATTTGAAGTGAAAAACATTTCACAAAAAAGGAATTGTTATTCCCACCAGTAGTTTGTTTTCTTTTGAAACTGCTATTTAGATATTATGATTCATCCTAAATGCTTTTGCTCAACAGTAAAGTAAGAGCATTTGAAATAAATATTCAGCACAGTTCTGTGCAAAATCTACTTCATTTTCAATTAACTAACATAAAGAAACAAGCAGTCAAGAAACATACTGCAGAGTAACACTTGGAAAACCAACCATGAAAGCAATGGAAAAGTTGCTGTAATATGTATGTACCTACAAAGATACATACAAAGTACCTGCAAGCAATAGTATTCTTTATGACACTTCATGGAATTTAAAGTGTCAAGCACAAAGAACCAGAACAACACCATGAGCTGATCAAAGTTGATGTTGCTCACCTACTTACAGGGATTTCATCAGACTGACTTTGAGTTTGGGGGATATATAGAGTTTGTCACTTCCTGCTACACAAGGACTTTGAGCGAGCCAACCTCTTCACATCTTCCCTCTCTCTGGCTGGAGATTTCACCAGATAAAGCTGGACTTTGAAGATGCAGGATAGAAAGAATACACATAGTCCTCAACTTACAATGGTTCATTTAGTGACTGTTCAAAGCTACAACAGCACTGAAAAAAGTATATTATGACCATTTTTCACACTTATGACCATTGTAGCATCCCCATGGTTCTGTGGTTTACATTTGCATTCACATGCTTGGCAACTGACTCATGTATAAAAATTAGTGTCCCAAAGTCACATGATCCCCTTTTGCAACCTTCTGAGAAGCAAAGTCAATGGGGAAACAAGATTCACTTAATAACCGTGTTACTAATTTAACAAGTGTGCTTAAACAAATGTGGCAAGAAAAGTCATAAAATGGAGAAAAACTCACTTAACAAATTTTTCCCTTTACAATGTAAATTTTGGGCCCAATTGTGGTTGTAAGCTGAGGACTACTTGCATCAACACTTTTGAAGAAAACTCCCTAAGAATACCCTGGACAGCCAAGAAAATGTAGCAAATGGATCATTGAACAAATCACTCAAGGCACAACTAACCAGGTTCAATTTATGATAATTTAGACACATTATGCAAAGACTTCGCTCTTTGGAGAAAGCTCTAGTGCTGGGAAAGATGGAAGAAAAAAACAGCAGTAGCAAGGTGGATGGATGGATTTTGTCATCGTGGTGATAGGTACAAAGTTGTAATGCCTGAAGACCAGATTTGGGATAGATCATAGGGAAGAAAATCTGAACTTGGAAGAATTATTTCAGGAAGAAATGGCAAAGACTATTTTCATAGTTAGAAAGCTGAGAGAATAACTACTTACCTTAGGGTACCATTCTCTCCTTTGTCCAGGCTAGTAAATCGACTGTATAGACGAGTAATCTGACTATGAGAAACTATAGAAAAAGAAAAAAATCAGTCTTAAACATAAATACCAACAACAATTAATCCAATAAAGAGTTATTTTACAGCAGTTCAAAACTTGGATTTTGTAATATTCCAAATTTACAAAGAAATCTTAAAATTGCTCTTGCAGAACATAAAGCTAACAAATTTATTTACTTAAAAAAACATGTTTGCAATCCCCATTTGGAAGCATTATTATCTAGACAAATTTGGAAATTCTATAATTCCTAATATTTTCTTCACTCTTCCTGTTCAGAAAAGCACAGTACTCAAAATAATTCTCCCTTCCTTTGCTGCTATATTGATTTGGAAATGGCTCCTTTGGCTATTAGTTTTATTCCTTATCGATGGAACTTTGTTGAAGACACCACACTGCTTTCTTTCAGGCAGTTCACACAAATGGATTCTCAGCCCTTCCTTGACCAATCACTGCTTCCCAGAAACAATTGTTTGCCGTGCATAAACATTGGGAAATAAAATTATAATGAAGAAGCAATTCTTCAACAAACAGAAGGTTGTTAGAATTTCAGAAAGTGTTTTAACCTACGAAAGGAAGGAAAGTTAATGGAAAAAAATCTGGATGGGAACTACCTATTAAACTATTAGACTTTTTCCTCTCACCTGCAACCCTTTCATATCTTCAAAATCCTTTCCTATGATTGGCTACCTTAGATTTTAGCAGTATATAGTGGTAGCATGGAGGAAATACCACATCACAATCACACTACAGAGTATTTAAAAATTAAAAGTATTTTTTTTAAAGTAAGAATAGTAATAATTAAAAACTTACCTAAAACCTATTTAAAACATATATTAAATTAGATAGCTTAAAAATGCCACTTTATACATAGGACTAAATCACAAATGTATTGTTTGATTCAAGACAATTATTGCCTTGGAAAAGAAACTATTTCTCATTTTAAGACACCTATAACGTCTCCCTGATGGTAACAATTCGAAATACATGCTTTAGATTGTAAATGCAGAATTAAAGAATGTATTTGCTCCTCCTTTCCTTCATTCAGTTTTATCCCCTCTTGTTGGAGTTTCTGTATGGCAGAAACCTGTAGGCAACTGGCATTTGAAGCCATTTGCTCAGATGGAGGAGTCACCTTGTCTGGGCCATGTGGCTCATGCTGGCTTTTCAGTTTGCATGACTTCTTCTTTCTCAGTAGAAGAGAGCCTCTTGATCATGCTACTGGATATTAATATAATCTTCAACCCATTTATAGTTCTCATCCTCTGAACCTTCTTCTAAGACTTTGCCCTGACAGTAGACCACTAATCCAAATTATCAGGTAACGGAAGTAAAACTATGCAGATAATAGTCAACTCTTATAGTCTATTTTGGCATAATAGAAACATTCAAAAGAAGACTTCTATTACTAAAGGAATAGCATTATCTCTATTCCATGAATATTCCATTCTGTCTAATCAGAACATATATGTGTAGAATTCAAAATAACTATGCATAATATAAAGCAAGTAGGCAACCATTATGTGCCAGTTTGAAAAAATGATTGCCATGTCCATAGATTTATGCCAATAGTTACTGTGCATATCTTTGCAGAATGCCAGTGCTAAATCAAATCAACAGGAACAGCTCTCACGCTGACTAAATAATGACTTCCAAGAACTAGCAGCTTAGGTACTTGTTAAATGATTGTCTAGGTGTTTTAGTTTAAGTAGCAGAAGTTCTGACAGTTCCAGATGAATGTAATATTAAGAAAACCAATAGGGTGCTTACAGGAAATCTGCAAATCACAACACCTTTCACTCATTCATTCATTCATTCATTCATTCATTCATTCATTCATTCTTTTATACTTAACTGCCCATCTCTTTGATTTACTTTATATGCCACTCAGTGGTGGGATTCAAAAAAAATGTACTACTGGTTCTGTGGACGTTGCTTGCTGGGTGTGGTGTTGCTTGATGGGCGTGGCATGGGAAGGATACTGCAAAATCTCCATTTCCACCCCACTCCTGGGGGAAGAATACTGCAAAATCTCCATTCCACCCCACTAACCTGCTTTCCTGTTCCGTTCTCCTGCGCAGATCAACAAAAGAAGACCCAGCCGATCAGCTGGGACTCAGGAGGCAGAGAATAGATGGGGGCGGAGCCCATCAGAGGTGGTATTTGCTGGTTCTCTGAATTACTCAAAATTTCCGCTACTGGTTTTCCAGAACTGGTCAGAACCTGCTGAATACCACCTCTGATGCCACCCATCTCCCAGTTCCCAAGTAACTTGTACTGAGATATTTCCGATCTAGTAGTAATATATTTCCATAATGACATAGTCCTATCCTCTATGAATTTCCTCTCTTTTAAAACCAACAAAATATGTTCAGTGTTGACAGTGACTATATACTGTGTGAAATACCTAAATAATTTTAATTAAGTTGTAGTTTTATATCACACATTTTATTTAGGAGATCTAAGAGATGTACATATGTAGAGGGAATGGAGAATAATAGCCTTGAAGGACAGAAGGGAGAGCCACTATCAAAGGCAACAATCAGGTAAGAGAGCCTCCAGACCCATGCCCAGAAATGAGTGTGAGTAAATGTCTCAGACAGACCTCTCCCTGACGTGAAGTTAAAGGGAGGGGGAAGCACAATCAGATTTGCAAAGTTTTCTTACTATAGATGTTACAATAAAAGTAGTCCTTGACCCGTGAGTCATTTTTTTATAAATTTGTTTAGCAAATTAAAATAAAAATAACAGAATATGTCTCTCAATGGCATACAATGATGAAAATATAAAAATCATTGAATCAATTAAACATAGCTAAAATATGTATTAAAAACATAAAAATCAAGATTGTGGAGAATAACAATCACCTCAATACAATACAGCCACCTCATATGCTTCCCATATTTTAAGGGCTTTCCATAAGGCAAGCCAGGGTAGTGGCTAATTTTACCTTGGAGGGAATGACAACATTTTAAAATATATATATTATTTATTTATATATTGATTTTAATACTGATACTCCTTATTTTGCCTATGATCGCCCACAACAATAACCCTGTGTTGGGCTGAGAGGGAAAGTAACTGCTTCAAAGTCACCCAGCCAGACTTCATGACTAAGATGGGCCTAGAACTCACAATATCTTTAATCTTGGATCTCATAATGTAGAAAATTTCTTTCCTTGTGAGTTAGGTTTTATGTAATAACACTGGTCAAATATTCAATGATCAACAATTATGCTAAGATCCCTTACTGTATCTTGGTATTACTTATACAGTCCCTAGTTTCAGACTGTTAATGAAAAGACTACAACCCCAGCTCCTAAAGTTTCTTTATCATTTTCTATTGTAGTGAAAAATGCTAACTTCATTTAAAAATTAAAATGAAGAATAAATCAGTCAAGAATTGGATTTTTTACTGCATAACAACCAAATGTGTCATAACTTTTGATGAGACTTTGCAAAATCTTCTAAAAGTCCAAGTTCACAGGGTTTCCTAGTCTGCTGTTAATTTATCTGTCCTAATTTAGTATCCCTATGATAACTAAAGTAGTTTTTTTTTAATAATAAACATACTAAACAGTTTCCAAGGATTACTGTTAACATTTGCTGTAGTTAAGAACTGGAAAAAAGAGACGCAAAGTACACAAGCAGTCAGTTGTTGAGACTTATCGCCTGCACAACCAGGAAGTTCAGCATCTTAATTGAGAAAATTGAATTGTCAGCTGTGAACTTTTGTACCATGAGATTATTTAGCGTTCTTTATCCCAACTACTCCTATTGCAATAGGCCTCTGAGGGCGGGTTTAGAAGAGAAGTCTTAAGGAGGAGAGAGTATGAAAATTCGTTTGTGAGAGCAGGTGAGGCAGGAATTAAGATTAAAAAAATGAAAAGGTAAAGTCTAATTAGCTGTTCTGAAACAAGATCAACACTGAAACAGCTGCAAATACAAACTGACTCCATAGGGAAACCCTGAAAATATTAGTCCTAACCTACCCCATTATCAATTAAGCAACAGAGACATCCACTTCACCAAACACCAAAGTGTTATTTATTGATTTTGTTTTTGATATCCTAAGTACAGTAACAGAAAATTTTCCATTTATAAATCCCTAGCACAGAGGCTGGTATCGGTCTTTATTATACAAGGACACTATTGAGTTATAAATAATTGTTTTGAGTTCTAATATTTTTATGACAAAGCAACCCTATACTACTCAGTGAATGTAAGTTAGCTATCATCATTGATATTTAATAATCAAGGTAGTATTTCACTTAATTATTAAAAGACTTCAACTACTGAGGAACACAAATGGTAGGTTTCAAGTTAGAACTAACAGCTGGAATAAAAATCTGCATTAAAAGCACCTTCATCTAATTCAGTATGGTGGTTGTTACCTTAAAGTGCTCAACTGGCTTCTCCAACATTTTTTTTATTTATTTTGATTTGTCAATTGCTTATAAGATAATAGGTGTAAGTATGTACATAGTTATGAATTTATGAAATGGGTACATATAAGAAAAATAAAAGAAACAATAGGACAGGGACGATAAGCACGTTGGTACACTATCAGACCAAACACACACACATGCACAAAACACTGAATATTTGCAAGTAACTTCAAACTATGTAACTTGTCTTTCCTATATTATAAGATGGCATTGTCTAATAAACCCCACTCTTTTTGAGAACAGACAATCCACATAGGAACCCAACTCTTCCACAAAACTAGGCCCCAGGCAACTTGCTCTTTTAGCTTTAATTCCTTAACTATAAAAAGGAAATTACAATGTTATCGGGTTGTTCATCTTTATAAGATAAAGGCTGCAGCATATTTTAAGTTAAATATACAGCATATTAAATTATTAAAACTATGCTAAAACCTGCACTATTTTTTTCTGTTTATACACCTTAGCGCAGAGATAGTATCAGTCTTTGGACTACAAAGTAGTTGGACTACAGGCAAAAATTACAAATTATATATATATATATTGCTAATTGTGCTTTATTTATTCCAGGACAAGTCAAGGATAAATTATACTATTTATAAATATGCCGATAGTATGCATGCATTTTACAAATATAAAAGCAGATATTTCTGGACTAAAGTAATAGATCTAATTCTATGGAGGAGAAATAGAAATGAAAGAATATATAAGATTAATATATTGTTGTATGACTAAAATTACATTCTATGGTATTTACTTTCCAGTATGTACTTACAGAACTATTCTGTTAGACTTAGTTATAAATTATTACATTACATACAATCTAAGAAAAAGTACTTCATATAAATATCAATTTTGAATTGGCAACTCTATGATTATTCATCATTTTAAAAAGATCAGGACATCACTGTTACAAATAATGGTCTTAACAAAGGTTAAAATATGCACAAAAGAAGCACAATCTTTTCTTAATGATTAACTAATAAATCAATGAGACTAAAATATGCTCCATTATCATTACAAGCCACGAAATAGAAATATTTCTAAAGGTTCATCAATGCTTATAATAAAAGCAGCATAAAAATCCTAACAAAAAGTTAAAATAATTTGAATATTTATCCAATATTACAAATACAATTCTTGAACAATGAAAAATCTCCAAGTGACAATAATTCAGCAATGGGAGAATAATTTACAGCTACCCTGTTTCTCCAACAATATGGCCTCCCCCAATAGGAAGTCCTAGCATGTTTTATCAGCATGGAAATAAATTAAGCCCCTCTCCCCACAATTAAGGCATGCGAATATTGTATTAATATCTATGTAAATTATTATATATATATAAAATATCTAATTATATTAACACTATATACATGATTAGTATTAAAACATGCGAAAATGGGGGGAATGTGGGGGGGTGGCGATGTATGCATTCGTTAGGAAAGTAGGCTTTTTGTTGCAACACAACCGGATATGGTGCCTTCCCTGACGTTGACCCCAACTGACGAGTGCCCCAGCAATGCCAAGGTCAACATCGCAATGCCGCTCATCGCCCCACCACCTAAGATTGGCAGATGGGAGTGGCGAAATTAAGTCCACCCCCGAAAAGATGGCCTAGCCATTTTTTCGGGGCTCAAAAAAAAATAAGACCGTATATCAAAAAACAAAAGACAAATTTTAAAAACCTTCCAGAATTTTTCCCATGATATTATATTTACTTATTCTAAAATGACTGGATGCGTAACTGAACTGCTATACTTGCTCTAATAACACAATAAAGAATTGAAACTACAACACTTAATAGAAAAAAAAACCTATTTTTTTGTTAAACACAAAGTAACATCCTTTGGCTGCAAGGGGGAGTACTTTTTCATAGTAGGGGGAATTTATATAAACATAATTTGGCATCTGTACAACAAAGGACTCATTCTCGTGTCATCTTAACTACAGTATTAATATATATTGGTTAAAAAAAATATCTATGTCCCCCATGATGCTGTCTTCCTTTCATTTCCAGGCCACAGATGAGGCAACTAAAAATTATACTTAATAATTCCAATTTTAAAGTTGTGCTTTCTGTTGTGTTTTCTTCCTTTTCTCAGCTCAATTTTTTGCTATGGGCACACGTGGAAAACTTCAGTGACAATGTGCTTGGATAATTTTGTTAAGCTAAGATCCACCCAGTTGTTATGAGTCACCTAAGCCGGCTGTAACCTTGCCCTTTTCCTTTATCCTGACTCCAAATGCTATTCTGGCTTGGAAAAAGACTGGACACCTGACTTCTGTAGAGTCTGTACATGTGACAGATTCTTTTCAAACATTTGTGGAATCTCACACAAGATCCTTATATACACTAATGTAATCCTCTTTGGAAAAAAAAAAAACATTAGGCCTGTTTCCAAAACAGAACCTGCATTCCCTTTGAGAGAACCAGCTTTGTGGTTGTTTTTATAACCACAACTGTCATATGGGGAGGGTTGAAAGAGTGGAAATGTTTGGCAGGCAGCCCCTTCTGAGTTCCAGGATCCTCACATCAGAAGGCAGAAAGAACATGGAAGCATCGTGATACCAACCTGCTGCATCATTCTTTTAGCTTACTATTATTGCATCAGATCTTTCCCTTATTCGCTCTGGGATAGGAAGCCCTTTTTTCCGCCATTGCTTGGAACCAAGCCCCAAAGTGCAAAGCAATCACAAATAGATTGGATTTACCAAGAGGAAGGAGATTGCTGCATATTCATGTTCTCATTGGCTATTCCTGTCTTCTCTTCCGTCCACTTTAAGTTGCTGGAAATGATCAATTTACAAAATCCTTATACAGGGCATGTGTGAAAAGGTGTATCTGTTCTCATGATACTTTTTTTTTTTTTCATCTCAAATTTGTCCTTCATTCACACAAATTCTAAGAGACACGTCACAATTTACACCTTCGGACACATGTGCGAAAAGCCCAGTTCCTTCTTATTGCGGGCTTAATCACCTTTTCCCGGCAGCGGTATGACTTCTTTCCATTCTATGCCATCCTCCATTCTGCCCCCTGTCTCCAATCTCTGGCTTTGATCTTTCAGGAGAAACTGTCTGATAACAAGCCCCCAGGCAAGACGAGAGGTTGTTCTGAGCCCAGGAGACCAGGAAGAAATTTCCCTCCTGCTTTGCTGTGAGCCTTCCCTCTCGCCACCGTGTGACCTGCTACAGTAGGCTATTTTTGCACACAGGTGTAGTGTGCCTTCTTTTTTTTTTTTTTTCTAAGCCTTCCCTTTTCGCATTGGTTTGACTGAAAAACTTTACACAGGCTGCAATAAGACTAGGACCTTGGTAGTTGGGCAACCTTTAATTAGTCTCACAAACTCACCCTTTCAAGCCCCCCCGCCTGGACTTGGAACGATCCTGGCTCCTCTCCCTATTCTGAAGGAAAGGGATGGCCATTTGTTTTTCTCTGACAAGACTAGGCGAGGCGACATTTGATAAATACAGGAAATGAAGCAAAGAGGAATCCACCAACTGGTTTCCTTAACTTCGTTCCGACCATTAAAATGGACAGGGACAGACCCTCATTCAGGAGGCCGCTACCTGCCCCTGAAGCAAAAATAAGGAATGACGCAGAGGAGCCTACCAAATTCCTTGCTGGCACAAGAATTTCTCCGACTCAAGTTTTAGTCCGGGATGCATTTTAAAACCGCGGCCATTCCCCCAAAATGCCAAGCTCTCTCGATGTCCTGTGACCAGATAGAAAGCATAGGAAGACACTTCTTTGTTTTCTCTTATGAGGCCAGGCAATTTTAATTTAATTTTTAATTTAATTTTAAATAATTTAATTTAATTTAATTTAATTTAATTTATTTAATTTATTATTGTTTGTATTTATGTATGTAGTGTATATGTATATATATGTAGATATATGTATATGTATAATATATATATGTATGTATATGTAATTATAAGAAAAAATTTTAACAACACACAGCACACACACACAATACATGCATTCAGCTTCCTTCGGGTATATCATAATATATGATATATATATCATTATATATTCATTTTGGGTACTCTGGTCGCGCGCAGGCGACCGATACCGGCCCTCGTTGAGCAAAGGGCTCGGGCTAGGGAACGGAGAGGCAGCTGGGTGGTCCCGCATTTGGCCAAGGTGACCCAGAGACCCGGCGGAGGGCTTCGAGGCGAGCGATGGTCACGACCGGAGAAATCACAGCGCACCCCGCTCAATCCGGCCCCTCCATCGTCCGAGGAGGAGACAACGCGGAAGGGCTCGTTTGCCTCGTTTCGGCCGGGACAAATGAAAGCTGTTCAGCCACGAAGGAAAAGAAATTCGCCCGGTCACAGTGCCAAAGGCGAAGGTCAGCGCCTCTGCACTGGGCGATTTTTTGCCGCCGCTCATTGTTTCTTTGAATCGGTACTCACAGCCCGTCTCCTTCTTGATCTCCTCGATCTTCCTCGTCCGGAGCAGCGTAGACGCCCGAGAGCCCATGGCAGCCGCTTCACGACCGTCAAAGGGAAAGCTCCAGTAGCTTGGCCTAAAGAGCCGCGCCGGAACCAATCAGCTGCGCGGACGTCCGCGCGAGGCTCCCGGCGGTGCAAACTGACAGGAAGGCGCGACGGCCCCTCCCTCCCCCCCACCCGCCTCCTCTTTATCATCCCGAGCTTCCCCGCCCCCTTCCCCTTCCCGCCTCTCTAAGCGTTGCTTCTGCGCAGAAGGAGGCGGCCGCGTTTCGGGCCGTCGTTCGCAAGTGTCGCCCTCCGTTTCCCTTCTGACGTCATCGCGCGGGCGATTCTCTCACCCTTGTCCCCGAAAACGGCGGAATGCGGAGGCGCGGCGCCCGGGTTAGCCTTCCCTCCTGTGTTAGCTGAGGTCAAATTGGCTCTGACCCTTTTGAACGATGATCGGGGGAGGGGGAGGGGGGGGTTGCCTTGGCTCCTAACGTGGTGACGTGCGGTTGCTGTTGTTTCTGATCACCGTGTCCTCCTCCTCCTCCTCCTCCTCCTTACCAACACAGCGTCTCGTGTCGTGAGGATTGTATTTGGGGGCTCTGAAAGCATTTTTAGGGTTGCCTGTTTTTACTCCGGCTGCCTTTTTTGCTGCCCGCAAAACGCAGTGTCTCCCAACCGCTGAGACGCAGAAGAACTGAGGAGCTGTGGCTTGGCCACATATCACCACATAGTCTCCACAACGGCTTGAGAATCTGATCAATGGGATGGAGGAGCCTTTGGGCGTGAAGAGAAGGAAGAAAAAAAAAAAAATCAACTTTGGTGGTGTCATTTATGTCCTAGAACTTGTTTTCTCTCTCCTCCAGCCCCCTCCCCAACAAAAAAACAAAAAACAAAAAAGCAGGCTAACAGTTTTCCTACCAAGGATTTCCTCATCCTTATGTATTTTAAGGGGAAATTCTTTCAGTTTTAAGACGGGAGTGGCTATACTTGTCTTGATAACCCAGTGCTTCACAAGTCTTTCTAGATTCATCTGGGTGAGGAGCAGCTCTTCCAAACCAGTTTCCAGAAGAAGGAATGTGTTAGGCCTTTTCTTCGCTCCTACGGAGAGGAAATAGAAGCTGTTGCTATTTTGACTAGGTTAGGTCATTGAGCACTTCACGNGGAAATAGAAGCTGTTACTATTTTGACTAGGTTAGGTCACTGAGCACTTCACGCTGAAAGGTGACTGTCATCGTCGCAGTCGCAAACATAACAGAAGATGGGAATGGGCAATATGATGCTGGCCCCTGAAATGCCAACATCAGGTCAGTGTGTTTAATTCAGAAAGACATGCAGAAGAAGTGGTAGGGAGAATTCAAAAAATAAATAGGGGGTCTTTGGCGGTCTTTGTTGAGAGCCAGCTGGGTGTAGTAGTTAAGACATGTTGGAAGATCTATCCATCTGGTTCAGTTCCAAGCCGGGAGAAAAGCCCTGGAAACTTGGAGGCTGGTTGGAAAGATGGTTTATTGATGAAGCAGAACCACCAAGCACGTAGTTCTGGGTAGCTGACCACATGGAGTTGGGAGTGAGGGCTATTTCTACCTTCTCCTGGGCTTTGAACTTGAGCTTCCTGTTCCTGTGCAAGAACTTGTATTGGCTGCTGTCAGACTCCCAATGGAGCTATGCAAGAGTCATAGCTGAGATTGTCTGACCTCCCAGGTTTGGTTGAAATTTGCTGGATGATGTCATGTCCTTAGGAGATTGCAATGCAATGAGCTCTGTGTCTTCTGCTAAATGGTCCTATTATGCCCTGAAGGGCCATGTCCTAATCCCTTCGCCCTGGAGCTGAAGGTCTTTTGCTGGCCCAATCTTTCTCAATGGGCACAAAAATCTGCTGGGGGGGAGAGAGATTGAGTCTGCTTTCTGTCTTTTTAAGAAAAACATGTTTCTTCATTTCTCATTTAGGGAAATATATTCTGCCTTTTTAATATTCCTCAAAATATTTCATTCTTCTAGGAGGGGGAGGGGGAACTTTCTACAGGCATCGGCTGGGCCAGCCTTTCTCTCTTAGTCTTAGGAAAAAGGTGAAGATTTTGGAAATTTTTCAAAGCAAACTGTGGGGAGTTAACACATATTTACTGCAATGTCATTTGGCCCCAGCAGTATTCTTAGAAGCGCCTTTTAGTACAGGTAGTTCTCAACTTGCAATAGTTTGTTTAGTGACCGCTCAACATTACAACAGCAGCAAAAAATGTGACTTATGGCCATTTTTCACACTTTTGATTGTTGCAGCATCCCTATCATATGATCTTGGCAACTGACTCATATTTATGATGGCTGTAGTGTCACGGTGTCATGCAATCATCTTTTATGACCAAA
Source organism: Laticauda laticaudata (assembly GCA_004320025.1). Lineage (NCBI taxonomy): Eukaryota > Metazoa > Chordata > Lepidosauria > Squamata > Elapidae > Laticauda > Laticauda laticaudata. The sequence continues at coordinate 10,433 of BHFT01073752.1, read as the reverse complement.
GTCAATGGGGAAACCAAAATCACTCAACTGTGTTACTAACTTAACAACTGCAGTGATTCACTTAACAACTGTTGCTTAGATAGGTTGTATAATGGGGCAAAAGTGACTTAAGTCTCTTGCTTAGCAACAGAAATTCTGGGCTCAATTGTGGCCATAAATCAAGGACTACCTGTACCATTTTTTTTTCCTTTTGAAGCAGAATGTGGGCAGACTACATACATTCATCTGGTAGAGTGTTTTAGTTTGAGCTCTGGCCTGGTAGCAGGAAAACTGGTGGAGGTTTGTGTGGCTTAAGGATTTGGAAGCACTAAGGAGGCAGGCTGGGTTGAAGACAATTTACCATAATGGGTAGGAAAAGTAGAACAAATGTGATCAAAAATGAAACCCACATCATTTAGGAGGGAAAATGAATAAGATAGCAATAAAGAAAATCAAAACATCTGTTTTCCTTGGGCTGTTGCTGGATGATATGAATGTATGGCAAGGTTTGTACGTTACATTAAGTCTGAAGTGATTTGTGGAATATACTACAAGTAACTGAGTTCTGAAGATGGTAAGCAATAAATTCTGTATTATGAACTACATGCTAAAACCAAAGTGATATTTCAATGTAGTGCGTGTATGAGAATGAGTTGAAAAGATCAGCTCAACTCTAGCTTTTAAGTGTTGAGGATGTGAATCTCTGAAAGGAAAGATTTTGAATGAATACCATAAACTCTTGGGTTCTTGATATTCTCTAAATTAGGTTATTTTCTTGCATATTTTTTTAGCAAGTTAGGTAACATCAGGGCATGAGAAAGTAAGGTTTGCTGATAAAGTACTATATACAGTATGAGCAACCAGCAAGATTATTTCCCCATGTCCTAATGATGTAACCTACGGTAATGAAACATCTATGGGAAAACAGCGAAACTCGAAAAACATCAAGAACTTAACAGTTTAAACTTGTGTTACATATATTCTCCACTATTAGAAAGACAGAACTGTAGGTTCTGTGGAATGAGTATTAAAATTTAGGGCCCATAGCTATTTTTTATTAAGTTCTTAGATAATTTACATCAGGGGTTGGATTCAATCGGTGTAATTACCATTCGGTGATTACGTTTTGCAATTTAGATTTATAGATAGATGATAGATAGATAGTTTGTGTGCATATAGTAAATTGAGTCCCAATGAGATTTGTACTCTTGTAGTTCAGCTTTACTGTGTAAAGACCTATATTTTGTGTTTTTTGTGTCTTTAAATTTATTTTCTAGTTTCAAAGTGATAGTTATGTTCAAAAAAACTACCATATAAATTGACCAGGTTTTTAAGTCAAAAGAAAACACTGGAAAATCAACAACTACTTGTTTTGAAAGATGGTTTCTCATTATTTACAGAACTGGTTTAAATGGAATGGCAAACCTTTCAAAAAAAATAGGCCATCCATAAAGTTAACTATCTTTCAGGCCTGCCTGAGGGATCAAGAAACTGGCTACACTGGTTGAATTAGATGCTCTGCATTTATATGTAAATTTTAAAGTCTAGGGGAGAGATTAAATTGTGTAACAAAATTCAGAGATAATCATGATGCTGCCTATCGTGGTAATGGAGTTAGATGAGAGAACATTGCCGAAATGTTCAATTCTATTAAGTGGGGAGACAGTCTGAATTTCTGTAGGTGGATAATCTCTTCATTTTAAAGATATACTCAAATTTTCTATTATAACATAGTTCCAATAATTTTACCTCTTTATCTTTTTGATACTTTATTAGTAGCTTTAAATGAAGGAGAAAACATGTTTTACTAAACAACATTAAATTATATAATTACAGATTGCCCAAGAAAGACAAAATGTATAATAACTTTTATATGTTGTCATTTATTTGGAACTTTAAAACACCATGAATTTACAAAGAAAACTAAACACAATTGTAAAAGCAACTCATACTCAGTTACGATATATTTATCAACTTTAGACTTGAGTCTTCCTAAGTGCTATGGCTTAATGTAAGTTTGAAAGTTGTGCTGCTCTGCTGCTTCTTAAATCCCATGTCTGTGGAATTTAAATATATAATAATAGTGATTTTTTGGAAAATATAAATTCATATTCTCAGTTTGTAATATTTGGTGTTAAATTTGAAAAGAAAGCTATGAAGCAGCTGATTGCCATATAGGAAACTCTGAAGAGACAGGAGCAAGACACCAGAGGAAGAACCACAAGGGCTTTTCTGGAGCCAAGAAGACAGGGGCAATATAAATAATAGAATTGGTACCTTCAGCAACAAATGAAAGAGACATTACATGACACTCTCTTCACCATTTCTTCAACTGTAGGGGTGATGAATGCCTGATCTTCATTTTAGCTTACATAGATATGAGAAACAGCCATATTTTGTTTCCCTGAATAAGCAGTACAAAATAGAATAACAGTATGGTCTATAAAGAAAATAGAGTAGTTTGTGTGTGTATTTCTTATATAGTATATTACAGTGTTTGTGTGTAGTGTGTGTGTGTGCACAGTACAGTATCTTAATGTATAATATATGTATGTATATGTATAATATGTATACAGTAGACCATATATGCAGTACACCATATTACAGTATATAAACAGTCTAGACTAGAGGAACAATATCTATTAAGTTTGCTTTTGAATAGTGAAAAATGAAGACAAGCAAAGCAGTAGGGAAGTGAACAGGTAGATAGATGTTCACTGAGAAGGAAGAGGAGGATTCTGCTGCCTTCTTTGTTCATATTGAGAGCCAACAATAAGGCAACACTGCCAGAAGCTATTTGGCACTGTCAGGGCTGGTTTACTCCTTGGGATATCAACATAAAAGAAATATTTATGAATAAATGAAATTGGGCAGTGAACTGGATTTAGTCCATGTGTTCATAGTTCTCTACTCCAGTAAGAGAGAGTAGATTAATGTATAAACCACACCGTCTTTACAGACTGATCACTCTATTTCTCTTTTTCTGTCTCACTACATGTCTCTGTTATTTTTACTGTATTGCACATTTATTTATGAAATGTAAGCACTGCTCATTTCATAATCCAGGTGACTCTTGGCAGTTTACAAATGCAAACCATAAACTCATTTCAAAAAGACGGAATTAAAAGCAAAATTAAAACAGTGAAAAACAATAAAAACTGGGTTACAAAGATGAGTTAAAAGGCAGAAGGAATGCTCTCAAGCCACCAACTACCCCACCCCACCTGGGTTGCGTGCCCCTCTTCATTTTCTATGCCAGTTGGCAGAGCCCGGTCTTCATGTTCATCCAGAAGGTCAAAACAGGGCAAACTTCACCTCCAGGGGCAAGATATTCCATAGGCAGAAACAGTGGCAGAGAAGGCTGTCAATTGAAATTATGCTTGCTGGTGAGGCATAAAAGAATTATTAAACAGCTATCAACACCTAATTTGAAGAAGATTGCTGATATACTGTATGTTGTTTCTTAACTTTTAAATAGTCTTTTAAACGGGTAAATAATTTGAGACTGGAAATCCAATTGTAAGTTGTTATGGTTATAAGTCAAGACAATTAGATTTCCAGTCCCAATTAAAGATTTCCAGTCCCAATTATAAATTGAACAGCTGCATATGGGCTTGTTTATAGCCCAGGCAAAGCACGTGTCCATAAACTCATATTTTTTTAAAAAAATTGAAGACATTGGCTTTTCTTAAATAATCAAATTGGCTTCTTTTTCCCAGTTGTCCTGGATCTATGATCATTATCATATGGACATAGATTTTTAACTTCAATTGTATCATTCATTGATGACTTATTTTTTATAATTTTATATGCAAGATCATTCTACAGGTCACTTATTAGTCTGCATTTCTATGATTGTTTAATTATGTGGGCTTGTGATTAATTAGAGGAAGTCAAACAATGTATCATTTATTTCTAAGGAATTAAACTGGATTATGTATCATTGGTTGGAGAATAGGTTTTAATTTTATAATTTCCTTAGCATATTTTTATATACTTCTATAAATAACAAAAGATTTATCTTTTTTTAAAAATTTAGACTGAATGCCCAACTCCTTGGAGGAAAAAATCCATAATGGATCCGAGCTCTGATTACCACTTTCTTCATCGTGTTTTGGGGAAAACTCTACACATCACATTGAAATGTGGCACATTCCAGGGGATATTGCAACATGTGGATTCCAGTCAGTGTATCTTTCTAAACAGAGGTATTACTCCTATTTTTAAATTCAGTGTCACATTAGTGTCTTTCAGAACATTTGATTTAACATTATTTCCTTAGAGGTCAAGCTCCAAGCATTTTTCTCTAAATTGTGTTTAAAAGTTCAAATCTGGAAGGGCTATGAAAGTCAAAAATGCTGGACTGAATTCCAACTTCTAGAGACCTGAAATTTGAGAAGGAAATGAATAACTTCAGTGCTTGAAGCTCTTATACTTGTGGTGTGAGTTCTTGGCAGATATAGTAGCAAAGCAACATCCCTCTCTTTTCCTAATAATTTGTTTGCTGTAATTTTTATGAACATTTGATATAGGATGATCAGCAAAAGAATTGTATAAATTATCATCAAGCTTATTCTTCATAAGGAGAGTTAAACTTAAAATATTGGACAATCTTAAATACCACCAAGCTAAAAATTTATCCTTGTTCATCTTTTAAAGCAGAATCCATCCAGGATCAACCAAGATATGTTTCATGAACTTCTAGAAATTTGACAGTGTTAAATAGTTCATGTTCTTACAGTCTCCTAGTATTGTCACTAATTCATCAATACAAATTTCTTTCTTTATATTAGCAATGTTCCATCATTATAATTCATCTCCATTGATGTTAACACATTAGCAATAATTACTTCTCTGGGTCCATTGAAATTTTCTGCCTGCATCTGAGTGTCATCAACCTTATTACATTAAAATAATTCCTTAATGCTCATTAATACTTCATTTTAGAATTCATTTCATTATTTAAAATACAGCAGTTACTTTCAAGTTACACTTTTATAACTCACTATGATAAATTTATTAGTGGCACATTGGAGTGCAAATGGCTTGAGATTAAAAGCTCCTCCTGCTGCACTTTGTGTGCCAGCTTAAGCTTTTTTTTAATGACAGGATTTAGTTTGCTGGAAAAGAGAAGTGCTATAAAAACTTGATTTTTTTTAATAAGAGTGTGTTGCTTTAACAGTGAAAATGTTCTTGAGTTCAAGCAATTTTTTAATGTATACCCTACTTTATAGCTGAACATTCAATGTATTTATTTTAAAACATGCATAAAATAAATATACAAAACCTAACAAGTCTCAATTTTCAGATTAAAAGAATATTCTATAATTATATTAAATACATTTTGAAATGTTTTTTAAATAAACCTTATTTTAATGTTTGTATCTTACCTGCTTTTAGGCTTTTTGCCTTCATTAACAATTATTTTATGCTTAACTATTTTGAGGTTTCTACAGAAAAGTATACATAAATAGCGAGCTTGAAATAACAGACTGGGTTTTTTTCACCATCAATATAATAATTAAATCATGTGCTTGAAAATAAAATTCAGCGACGTTTTATACTTTTAGGGCGAGAAGCTATTTTATTAGTAGTCATCTGTCCCATCTTAGAGGCAAAGAAGATTCCTTACAGCGTAAACCCTAACAAATGAAGACTACTTATATAGAAGAAGGTGGTCCTTCAGATAACTTAATTTGATGCATATAAGTGGGCATACTTTCTGATTTATTTGGTGTGCAAATTGCAGCCTGCTCTTCTGAAGCTTCAAGCACATTAAATGCCGCTGATTCTGTGACAGCAAAGGGTAAATACAACAGACCAACATTCAAGTCAAGGCAGTATTTCTGCAGTTTTCTACATGTATTTCTGGATTAATCTATCAATATTTTAAATTGCAGAGAGACTGCAAGTGGTATTAAGAACTTAATACCACTTATCATGCATGCCCCTTACAGACCTCTTCGGAATGGGATGAGGTCAATAGAGGTTAGTTTGAGAGTAAAGGAGTGGGGGTTTCAGCAGGTGACAATAGAATCAGGTAGTGAGTTCCAGACATTGATCACTCTGTTGCTGAAATCATACTTCCTGTAATCAAGTTTGGAGTGGTTTACATTAAGTTTATATCTGTTGTGTGCTCTTGTGTTGTTGTGGTTAAAGCTGAATCATAACCCTGGTAAGACGTTGTAACATATGATTTATGTACATGCTATAAGTCCAATCTTAGCCAGTTTAATTCATAGGTTGTCTAAGCCTAGAATCGCAAAGTCTGGTGCTGTAGGGTATTCTGTTTGTGAAAAGAGGAACTGTAGTACCCTTCTGGTAAAATACTTCTGGACTCGCTCAGTTGTATTTATGGTTTGATTATACAGTGCGGATTCCAAGGATAGCAGAGCTGTAATTCAAGTATTGGGTCTAGCAAAGGTTTTGAATGCCCTAGTTGGCAAATCAGTATTACCAGAGGAGAAGCTTCTCTATTGAAAATTAGATTTACAAGTCTTAAAGCCTTTTTGGCAATACTTTGCAGTGAGCTTTGGCGGCTTAGGTCATTCCGATATGAAGAACCAGGTCTTGACAGAATGAGGGTCATCAACACGGTAGAAATCCGCCTAACGTTGTATGTTTGTGTATTGATTTTTTTACCAATGTGTAGGACAGAGCATGTGTTGGTTGAGATTTGGAGTTGCCCACTGTTAGAACCATTCAGACACCTAATCAAGTCATACTGAAGAATGGTAAGTATTGTCAGTGGTGTTGAATAGTTTCACGTCATCACGAAGAGGATGCAGTTGCACTATAAGGTGATCACAAATGTCATTTGATATAGAGTGTAAAGAGTGTAGGTCCTAGAACACTCCTTGGGGGACACCACTGTTAACTGGTGGCAGGGTTTGATAGGGCATTTCCTCTATGTTTTACTATTTTTTGTTGCCTGTTTTGGACAGGAAGGCAGTAATTCAGCTTGTGAAGGGATCTGGAAATGCCCGTAAGAATTTAATTTTAATAGTTGTTTTGTGCAATGTATAAAACAATAGTTTTGTAATGTAAGGCTTTGCAGAAAGTCTATCTTAAATTTACAATCTATTCGCTTTGGCCCTGGTCAAGTAGTGTAGTCCATATGTTTTTGCAGTGTTAGAAGTTGCGAAAATTTTAAGGGCACAATTTTCTTTCTGAAACAAAATTGTTCATTGAAGAGTAAGTTTTTGACTCAAGGTGGAAGGTTTATGCATTGATTAATAATTGATTCCATAACTTTGGTATGTGACACACAACCAACAATGAGATATGGTTGTAGTTTTCACCAGGCAGGGGTCCACCTTTTTTGAAGATAGGGATGACCGTTGCCTAAAGACCATGGTTTTTGGTAAAGCCCATGTCACATCTGCACCAACGGCATGCCAAGAGGATGTAAAATGGATAAAAAAACCTTGCCATCATGTTGAAAAACGCGATCCATCCGTTTGTGTACTCACTGGTTTCGTCTTTCATAACGCTCTATCCGTGAAACATGCCGTCTACTGCTATTTCATTTCGTTCAAAAAGTTTTGAGCTGCACAAGAACTTTTTTGAGCGGAAATGAAAAACTTTCCGCCGCGTATGATCTACATCCGCGACACATACGGGCAACAAACGTTCCTAACGTCCTGTTGTCATCCGTTACACGTCCGATGGTATGCCTCTCGGCATCCTCTTGGGCCATCTGCCCAACTCACATCCACTCCAGCGGAAAGAGGGAGGAAGCAAAAGGTACGCGGAATGTTTCACAACAGTGTTAGCAGCACGGACAATAGAAAGGATGAGCGGATGCAAGCTCGGATATAAAGCATTAAAACGGACAAAACGTTCGTATATGGGACCTATCTCAGATATTTAGGATGTCTGGAGGATCCTAGGAGTATAGGAAGGACAACTAGCGGAAAACTGACATTTTCCTATAAAAAGGGGGAAGAAATCACCTGGAATCTCACTATCAGTCCAGCAGCCGGTGTGGCAGACCTCTTCAGCCTTTGCTCTTGCTCTTCCACATCATCCATTGATGGTCCACCAGGGATCATCGCACACTCCTTTTGGTAGCCGCCATTCATTCAACACCAGAACCCAAGCTTCTCTTCAGAACTGTTTCACCTTTTCTATGCAAGGAGAAGAAGGAGACGTCCAAGAGCTGTCTGGGTCCGAAGATGGATCGGGAGAAGAGTGGAGTTTGGACTCTGACAACGCTGATGGTGGAGCTGAGGAAAGAAGACCTTGTGTAATTCATCCCAGCAACTTCATGAAGGATGCCACCAGCCATGTTTTGACGAAGTTGTGGAGCGGTCCTTGAAACCCAGTTGACGCCAAGCCCAAGCACCAACTTCCGTCCCAGCCTGGACCCTGGACTGAAGGTGGCACTGAACTCTGTGCACCTGGCCTCTGGCAACCATCATACAGAAACATGCCAGTACGCCTGGAGGGTGCTACACTAACACCATCAGCATTGTGGTCCAGAAGAAGTTGGTGCAGGCCATCATCGAAGAATACGTGGAGGAGCTCTTCACAGTGTCCACCACTGAAGAATGGCTGGAGGAAAGTTGCAGAAGAGTGGAATCAGAGGTGGAACTTTCCCCACATCAATTGAGCCATAGAATGGGAAGAATGTGGCCTGCAAAACTCCACCCAACTCAGGGTCCCCAATTATTTCAACTACAAGGGCTTCTTCAGTATCATCCTCTTTGCCATGGTTGAATGCCTGACTACCAAGTTCATGTAACATTGATGCTTCAGGCAAACGGTCAGCTTTCAGATGGCCAGGTAAATCAACGCCAGTTCACACTCAAGGAGGGCTGGAAGCGCAACTCATCAGGGTTTTCCAGATCCAGACGCCCCGAACCAAAACGACACACCACCATGTGCCCTACTTCATCGTGGGTGATGAGCATTCTCACTCAGAACCTACTTCATGAAGCCCTACAGCTTTCAAAGATACTAACCGTGAAGAGAGGGATCTTCAACTAACAGTCTGTCCAGGGACAGGCACGGTGGTGAGAACGCTTTTTGGCAATCCTGGCCAACAAGGTTCCAGGTATTCTCCTCAACCATTGCAGCATCACCCAGGGACTGTGTGGAGCCAAGTCGTGGAAGCTTGCTGCATCCTGCACCAATAATCATGCGCACAGGCCGCTACCCAGTGTTGCAGAACAGGCTTGTGGACCGGTTCAACAAGGCAATGGGGACATGGAGCCTGGTGAATGGAGGCAAGGACAAAAACCTGATAGACCACTGGTGGATGTGCAAGGCCCCAACAAGAGCTTCAAGTGAAGGGAAGATCAGCGCAACCTCCTGAAACACTGGTGCACTCCCGCAGTTTGGAGGCAGTGGGGAGTGGAAGACAGGATGGTAGATGCTTAATGAATGCTTCCTTCAGCCTTCCTCATAACACTGATGACATTGTGCTATGTTGTTGAGTGGCCCGTAACAATGAACAGGGCATTAATAAAAGTTTTGTTATGTTGAAATGTGTTGATCAATGAAAAAATTGTTTTTGATTATAAGGGCCATATGTGTGGCAGCTGGGATGATGGACGCATAGAGTCCCACTATGCTATGCACTGGAGGTTATCTATCCCAACTATCCTTACCCATCCCACAGCTAATCCTTACCTTTTTGGCGAACCCACAGCTATGCCTTACACCATCCCACAAAGCATGCAAAGGCTTAACCCTTTTTTCAAAGTTTTCCCCAACACTTTATAAAGTAAAAAAAATGAAGCCAAAGTGTGTGAAGCAAAGATAACGCTTTAATTAATAACAACTGTATGACTTTATTAAAAAGACCAAAAGAACCCAGTAAAGTGTCTTAAGCAAATAAAGTGAAAGCACGGTAACAACTCCTCAGTCCTCTTCTCAGTCACTCTGAGGCGTGCCCAGCGGTCTCAGATGTAAAGGGGCCAGGGAACTGGTTGGAGAGTACACAGGAGATGGTGTGTTCAGGAAGCTCTTCAGACGAGCTGACTCAGTCCCGTGAAAGTTTGAGAGGCCCTTCATCAAAGGACCTGGGGATTGAGGCCCAAGACTGAATGACAGATTTTCTGAGGAGGGCTTGGCTGTTGGGTGGAGGAAGGAGGAGTGTAGTGGGCTCTCTGGTCCTGCAGCTGGGTCTGGTGAGGCATCCTGTGGCGTCCGATGAACCTGGGCTGGACTGGGAAGGGCTGCGCTCTGCTGTGGGGAAGTCCTGGTAAGTGGTAGGCCTTGCTAGGCGAGGGCTGTTGAAATCCGTGGAAGGGCTGTGACATTGCCTGGGGTGGAGGAGCAGACTGGAGTGGGGTTGGAGCAGGTTCAGGCCTGGGCCTGGAGGTGGTGCAGAAGAGCTGTGATCCTCTCCTTTATCACCTGGTACTGGGCTCGGGCATGTCCCTGAGGGTCTGGCTCACTGTACGTGATGAAGGGCTTGCGGTTCGAGGATGGTATGTGAAGTGGAC
>BHFT01073750.1:0-14192 GCA_004320025.1 Laticauda laticaudata | reverse complement strand
TTCTGTTTATGCAAATTTTCACCACTTTTTGGAACGGATGACAACGGATGGAGCCACCCCCGAAATTTTGCTCGTCCACTGTGTCCTTTATGCATACGTTTTGTATCTGTCGGCCAGTGGGACCTTGCCTTTAGAGTTCCTATAGCTTTCCAACCTTGAAGCTGCTTTCTGTCAGGAGGGTGCTGCTTTGTTAATGAGCCACTAATGAGCTGTTTTCTCACCTTTTAAAAGCTTTTTTCTGTTTTCGGCTTAGCGGCTTTAACGGCTTTAGCGATCTTTGTGTTTTGGCTTTTTAGCACCGTTTGTGTTAAGGAGGCTAGTCTGGAAGCTTCCTTTGGCTTGGCCATCCTCTGCTATCAGTTTTGCCTTTTTCCTGACAGCTTCAGACTTAGAGCTACAGGGACAGTGTGCTGGCTTGCTGCCACAGCCCAGCTTTCTTTAGCCCAATTCAGCAGCAGTCAATGAAGGGGCTAAAGTGCTGTCAAGAGAATCAGTTTCTGACGGCCAACAGCATGGCTGGGCAGGAAGCCTCTTCTTCTTCACCTCCCAGCAAAAGAGCCAGCTCCAGAAGAGGCAAATCAGCCAGCCAGGAGGCTGTTGGAAAACTCAAGGCGAAAGCCCTTCACTCCAGAAAATCTTCCAGAGCTGAAGAAAAAGATGCAGACAGGAGAATGAGAGCTCTGGAGAAACAAATTTCCAGAGAACAGCAGGAAAATATGCCAGCTGTTTTCTTGCCTGAAGCATTTCTCCCCTCCCCCACAGCCAGTTTGCAGTCTAGTGTTGCAGTTCTTATGAGCTGGTCACCAGATAGGGAACATTTTTCTATATTTTCAACAGAAAGTTTGATTCAAACTGAGCAGTTTCCCTTTGACTGTAGGGCAACTGTCGGCCCTGATTCCCCAGTTTAGGCAGAGATCTTTAGCCCCTGAAGCTAACTTTACTCCAACTTCGGCTGGTCTCCCCCAGCTGAGAGGCATGAGCCCGGATTATCTGAGAAACTTCAGGTCCTCATTTCACATGCTATCTCCCAAGGTGTGGCCAATACCCTGCATCTGAGGAGCAGGACTGCTTCTGTCTCTTCTAAGACACATTTTCAGCAACCTCACCATTATTTGTATGCTAGAGAGGCTGAGTAATCACATAGGTCCGCATCTTTGGATGGGGGGGGGTATCTCCAACAGCATTTGGCTCAAGGTCAATGATCTCAGGCAGACCTGAACAACAACATCAACTGGCTGGAGCTCCAAGCCATCCACCTTGCCCTTCGTCATTTCAAAACCACGGTAGAGGGACAACACCTATTGATTTTGACAGACAATGTGGCCACAAAGCGCATATTAACTGCCAGGGGGGCACCCATTCGAGGTCTCTCATGTGCGAGGCAGACCAATTATTTCTCTGGGCAGAGACTCACCTGAGTTCCATCAAGGCGGAACACATCTCGGAGTTGGCAAATGTGCAGGCAGACTTTCTCAGCTGGATCACGGTGGACCACTCAAGAATGGCAACTGCACCCATCTTCTGGGAACTTTGTCAGAGGTTCGACCATCCAGTCTTGGACTTATTGACCATCTCGATGAACTCACAACTGCCCAGATACTTCATGAAATTTCCAACCCCGGGTGCAGAGGGGGTCAACGCCCTCCGCTGTCCTTGACCCAGGGACTTGTATGCCTTCCCTCCTCTTCCCATCATACAGGGAGTAATCTGGAAATTTCTCTTGGAGCAGGTGGAGCTCTTGCTGATGTCACCCCATTGGTCCAGACAGCCATGGTTTGCAGACTTGTCAATCTCTCAGTATCCCAGACTTGGAGAATCCCTCAAGACTTGAAGAATCCCTTGGAGAATCTCTCAGCCAGGATGTCTTGGTCCATCTGGAGCCTCAGTGGCTCCAACTGACCGCCTGGCACTTGAGAGGTGGCTCTTGACAAGGGACAGCTTCTTAAGAAGGGTGATTCAGTCAATACAGGCTTCCAGGAGGCCTTCCACCAACAGAATTTACAATTCCACTTGGAAGGCACTCCATAGTTGGTGTGTTAAGTCAGGTCTGGATCCCACAGCAGTCTCCATCCCTCAGATTCTGGACTTCTTGCAAGAGGGTCTGGATAAAGGGTTAGCCACAATACTATCCTAAGACAAATAGTGGCCTTCTTTAGTATCGACTTATGGGGATATAGACTCCATAGCGCACCATCGGGTCATGCGCTTCTTTTTTAAGAGGTCGGCTAATTTAAAGCCATCTGTTCACAGGTATCCAACCTGGGACTTCGCTAAGATTTTACATGTCCTTATCTTACCACCCTTCGAACCTCTCAGTTTTTTGTCCTTTAAAGTCGCCCTTTTAGTTGCCATCACATCAGCCAGGCAAATTTCAGAACTAGCTGCTCTCTCTGTAAGAGAAGAACTCTGCACCTTCCACGCAGACAGGGTGGTTCTACGTCTAGACTCCTCCTTCATCCCCATGACCTGGTTCCACTGGGCCCAGGAAATAGTGTTGCTCAATTTCTGTCTAGCTCTTCACATCCATTGGAATGGAGGTGGCGCACACTCTGGCCTATGAGACACAGTCAGTTCCAGCCTCCAGATGATTGACTGCTCACTCGACTCGAAGCGCTGCCAGCACAGCTGCATGGGCAACACAGGCTTCAATCGAGGGAATCTGTAGGACAGCGGCATGGTCCTCACCATCTCTCTTTCTACGCCACTATGTTGGGACACCTTTGCTTCTGCTGAGGCTGTCTTTGTGAGAAGGGTACTTCAGTGAATGCACGAAGCTGGGGGGGGGAACTCAGGACCACAATCCCCGCCCATAGGGACACCAGGCTTTGGTGTGTCCTAGCTATGGATTTTCCAATCATCATGCTGGAGAAAGGGCATTGTCTTACCTGAATGTTTTTTCGCATCATGACAATGGAGAATCCATTCCCTCCCGAGGAGGCAGTCCTTCATCCAGCATAGTAACACCGGAGGAGCCAGCGCCACCAGCGAGTCCTTCAGATGCCGCGCCTTCTTTGTGAACTGGGAAAGTGACAGTTGACAAGGAGTGTGGCTAAAATTATGGACTTGGTCTCTAGGCAGAATGGCATTTGTCAACCCAGCTATGGATTCTCCATCATTGTGATGAGAAGAAGCATTCAAGTAAGACAATGCTCTGTTCATACAAAAGACAAAGTTTAAAGGCAGAATTAAAAAGACACAGTTAGAAGAAAAAGTTAAAAAGATGAAGGGAATGCCTCCATCAGGTCATCTGTTACACCAATGATTGCATCATTGGTTTGCACAAGTCATCTGTTACACCATTGATTGCACAAGTCATCTGTTACACCAATGATTGCATATTCTTGGTTAAGAGACATGTCTCAACACTTTTCCAGAAAAATAGAAGAGTGGAGTATCGTTTCACTTGAGGCAGAAGAATTACTACAACTTAAACAAGAAACTGAATCTTGGTTATTTGGAAGTATATTACCTGGTCTTTCCTGTCTCCAAAAAAATAACCGTTCAAAACATAAAATATGCCTGCTTCTTAACAATTCAACTTTTAGAACTTAGCAGGAACACAAATTTCCAGGGTCGCACAATCATCATTTTTTTAATATAGTGCTCAACTTGACATTAAACCAAATCTCATAAACCTGTCCTGCGGTCTTGAACCCTGACTGCCCTTCCGACAACACCAGAGGGGTGGAAAAGTCTCAGGGAAGATCGGAAAGGGAGAACACAGGGGAAGTCACGATTAAACCTAGCGCTGCTCTGGCTGGGGTCACGCTGCATGCAAGTCGCTCTGGTGAGAAGCCCCTCTCACTGGCGGCCAGACCGAAGGTCCATGTGGGAAAGACTGAGAAGCCAGCAATGTGGGAGGAAGCCATAGCCACTGAGGACCTTTACCAAGCAGAGGTGGGTGCCAGGCAAAAGTGTGCCAAAGGGCGTTGAAGTGGAATTTCCCTTGACGTTCCCTCTGGTCCCTGGTCACATTCTCGAGTTGGAAAGCAAAGAGAACTGTTGAGTGAGATGAACACAGGAACGGAAGTACCTGACCGCCCTTCACAGCCCATTGGTCAAACTGCTGAAGGAGAGGTTCAACTATATGGAGATCCAAGGAGTGGAACCAATCTGCTGAATGGATCATCTGTGGTGACAACAGCTTGGCCAGCTCAGCGACTGCTGATCTGCCAGGGCCAGAGCCCAACACTGGTGGCACAAGTGGCCAGTCCACCTCCCCAACCAGTCAGGGTAGCAAGTCCAAGCCAAAGGTAGAACTCCCAAGGTAGAAACTTGCAGCAGGTTCGGTGGGGCAAGCTCAGCCTCCTGGATGGCACGGGTATCCACTGTGGACTGACTATCTAGGGCAGTCCTTCCTCCACTGCCAGAAGATCTGCCACCCATGAATGTCACATTTGACAGAGACCCAGAGAAATTGGGGTTCTTCCTCAACCAGGTGTGGACCCACCTGGACTGCTATGCCCCAGCCTACCAATCAGATGTGGCGATGGTGAATGCCATGACCGTCAACCCCTAGAGGGGGAAGCTGAAGAATGGGTGATGAAACTCCATGATGCGTCAGAGTTGGGGAACGTCAAAGCCTTCATGGTGGGGCTGAGAGCCAGATTTGAGGATGAGTTCCAAGCCTCGTAAGCAGAAGCCAAAATCTGACATCTAAAGCAGAAGGGCCGACTGGTGAAGGAATATATGCAGGAATTCTGGCATGCTGAGAGATTAGCCAGACCAACTATTGGTCTACTACTTTAAGGAGGGCCTGGACTGAGAATTACTACAGGTCTGCATTTGCCAAAGGGTCCCTGAGTGAATTCATGACTGGTACCGGATGGTGATAGCAATGGACCTTGAGCTCAAACATTGCAAGAAACGCAGCATACCTGAACTGAAGCACAAGAGAATCACCAGTTCAGTTGCTGACCTGCTGCCACTTCGCCCACTGACTATCCCAAACCCCCGTCAAGTGATTCAGATTGACCAGCAGAGTCATTGAACTGCTGAGTGCTTTGCACCAACACCAGCCCAGCCAAAAGTGACCCCGGCTGCATCATCTACGCCGAAAAAGTTGCTGTGGAAGGGTCGGAAGAAGTCGAACTTGGTGCTCCAAGCCATCGAGTTCTCTGCCCCCTATGACAGCAACAATGAGGGGGAAAACAACCTCAATGGTAAGTGAAGCCATTGGCCCCTTAGCCATCCTGCAAAAATCGTGGTGCCAAAGTCAGGAATCCAGGGAGAGGTGGACACCCTAATAGAATCAGGCTGCACCAGGTACATAATTATCCTACCAACAGTGCTGAAGCTAGGGATCAGAGCGAGGAGACTGCTCTGAGTCATGAGGTTCGAGCAAGTCAATGGATCACTGATAAGAGGTTCCCCCACAACACACTTCACTGAGCCAGTGCGGCTAGAGATGGGCCAACATTGGGAGATTATCTGATTCATAATAGTCCCGAAGATGACAGAAGCAGTGATTCTGGGACTTTCCTGACTAGACAAGTGGGCCTGACGATCTGATAGGAAGGGGAAGAGAAAAATGAGGCTAGTAAGAGGCCCTCCCCTTACTCAAGGCAGCCAGATGGGAGGAGCTGTCAAGCATGAGGCAGAAATTGAAGAAATGAGCTCCTTAAAGCCACTTCTGAACAACCCCCAGGAACCCAGCTAATCCCCAAAGAATTGTGAGACCTAATGGGGGTAGTTTGGCGAGAAAGAATGTGACATACTACCTCCTATCATCCCATTGACAGTGCAATTGAGATTCTACCAGGTACAAAGCTCCCTAAACCAAAAATGTACTCCATGATCCCAAAGGAAAGGAGCTAAGGGAGTACATCAATAAAAACCTAGTCAGTGGCTTCATTTTAATTTTGCCAGCTGGCAAAATTCTGGGTGGCCGCTTCCATGCTGTTTAAAGAGAAAAAAGACAGGACAATGAGACTGCATGGAATTTAGAGGGATAAATGGTGTGTTTGTGGGAAACATGGACCCCCTCACCCTAATGAAAGACATGCTGTCTGATCTAGCAAACGGGAAGGTCTTCGCCAAGCTAAACCTGAGAGAAACATACTACAGGGTGAGGATCAAAGAGGGGGATGAGTGGAAGACTGTTTTTAACTTCGGGCTAGGCAGTTTCCAATTCAAAGTAATGCCATTTGGACTCCAGGGGGACCCTGCGATCTTCATGCATCTCATAAATGAAGTGCTGCATGAGCACCTGTATAAGGGGGTTGTCTCAAAGGACTATTTGTGGAGAAACTGGTCCTAAAACACTCAAACTCCAAGGAGCCATTCTTAATTCGGGCAGATGCCAGTGATGTAGCCACGGTCCTCCTCTGGAATAATGAGGAGAACCTCCAACCATGCACTTACACCTCCAGAAAACTCAACAATACTGAACAAAGGTGGGTTATGTGGGCAAAGAGGCTTTTGTGGTCCATTGGACACTATTAACACTATTAACTTCCTAGAAGGGACCCAAGTGCTCTCTTGGAATATGGACTGGTCACAAAAATCTGAACGCTCTTAGGACCCCTTGGAAACTCTCTCCCAAACAAGTTCCCAAACAAAATTCTGGATTCTAGATTGTAGAAGTGGAGGTTACAGTATTTAGTAAAGGCTACCCCCTTTCAGAAGCCATTTGGGTGAAGTATCAAAACGTAAGAGCAGACAGGCTGATCAGAAAATTCCCTGAGAAAAATCACCAGAAGCCAAAAGGTCAGCCGGGTGGTGGCAGGGGTTGGATAAGGAAAAACTAATGTCTGCATTTATTTTCCATATACTCCTCATTAACTAGGGGTGAGAGTGGCTGTCTTCTAATTGAACCTGGCCTCAGTCATCTTTCTGTTCCTTAGTTGCCACACAGAGGTGAAAAGGGGGAAAGGAGATTGGAATGCATTACTATATACAACAAAGTGCTTTCTCATGAAAACCAAGGTTATCTCTACTAGCAACAGATAAAGTTGGGGAAGGAATGCCTGAAGAGCCCAATTGGCCAAGGTGACCTGTGACATTTGGGGATGGGTTATTTCCTAGTTTAATTATATTTTAACCATGGGAAAGATTTAGATTTGGTTTTCCATTGAAGCTGTGCCTTGTTAAAGGAGACCTTTGAAAAGGAGCCAAGTCTCAGAGTTCTGATTTACTTGAGTTCTTTAGTTGGAGTCTTAACACTAATTTTACGATTTTTGGGGGGGTGGTTAAATGCAGTGGTTATAAAATGAATCCATTGTCCACAATAACTATTCTTTGCCAGAAGCTAGAAGTAAAAACCCATTTCAAGCAAAAAAATGTTCCAAATCATGGTTACATGACTGCAGGATACTACACATAGTCGTAAATGCAGGCCAGTTGCAGAGAGCCCAAAATACAATCACATAACCTTGGAGAGGGGGGCAGTAACTAGAACTTCGAATCTAGGTTATGTGTCTTTTTGGGCTCTGTTTTATTTGACCAGTTGCTACGGTAATTCTAAATTTAAGGGCTATTGCCATTTTGTAATATAGTACAGGATACCTAAATTCTCTGACAAATTTATATATTTTCCAAATTTATTTTAGTAATTCTTTAAAAATGGTTTAAAAATATTGTTCTAATGTTAATTTAGCCTCTATAAAAGCATTCAAAGTTACTGGAGCCTCAGTGGTTAGTAAATCTTGCAGGTCCCCATTCACAGAATAACTTCATTAGCCAAGTGGTGGCTTAGACAAATTATTGTAACTAACTGGGTTCTTAAGTCCTATTTTTTAAAATTATTAAAGGAGAAAGATGGAAGGAAGGTTGAAGAACAGGGAATACTGTGTTCTGCACAGCAATCACTGAGAAGTCCTTGCAGTTACTAAGGTTTTGAAATACTTGACCATGAATTCTGAGCAAAATAATTATTTCTTCCCATGGAGTGTTTTAAAATCTGTTAGATTTTATGGTTGGTGCATATTTTTTTATAAACTTTATTAATATTTTATAAGTTCAAAAAAAACAAAGAATACAAATATGTTAACTTCAACAGTTTGTGGCATTCGTCTTATACTACTATTTTGTGGGTTATTTACAAATATATATAATGTATGTGAATGTAAACATCAGCTTATATGTTGCTTATCATTAATTTTTTCATCATCCATTTATCTATTTTTGCTCAATCCAGTCATACCATTTTCCCAAGTCTTATAATGCTCGGTCTCCTCTTTCTCTTGTAACATCAGATTATGTAACATCAACATAATTTATCCATCTCATCACAAGTCATTATTTTTTGAATAATCAATTCATCTGGCAGTTTACATGTATGTTTCCAGCACTGGGCGTAAGCAATTCTGGCTACAGTCAGAATATGTAATACTATATATTTTATATTTCTCCCAAAATTCTTTTTGAATATCCCCAATAAAAATAATTCCAGTTCTAGTTCTATTGGCTCATTAATAATCTCTTGTAACCATTGTTTAATTTTTAACCAATATTTTTGGGTCTCTGGGCAGCACATGTGATAGAATGTACCTTTTTTCTTTTTGCACTTCCAACATGCCGGATTCATGTTGGGATACATCTTTGCTAATCTCGAAGGAGGCAGATACTATCTGTAAAACATCTTGTAAGCATTCTCTTTATATGCAGCCGATTTTGTTAATTTATTTAATTAATTAAATGAATTAATTTCAATTCCACATGCTTTCCCATTCTGTCAAATTTATGTTATGACCAATATTTTGGGCCCAGGCTTTCATGCATCCTTTAACAATCTCTTCTTCCAATTCTACCTCCAACAGATACTTATAAATTTTTGTAATTTTTTTTTTTTGTCTGGGCTTATTAAGATTTTATCTAACTGTTGTGGTTTCAAATATATTCCAAAATCTTTTATGTCTTTTTTGTATCTATTTTGTAATTGAAGAAATACCCACCAGTCAATATGTATCCTTGTCTTTGGAGGTCTTGCATTGATTTCAAATTTCCTTCTGCATCTAATACATCTTTATATTTTGTCAACTTACCTAAATCTAGATTATTTGGGTGAATCATGACCTCCAACGTAGATAACCAGATTGGGATCTTCATACAATGTCTGTTTTTAATTTTGGTCTAATTTTGTAATAGAGAGTACCTAATTAAATGCCTATGTAAATACTGTTGCTTTTTAGTTTCTGTTTCCTACAAAAAGGCATGCTATCCTCTTTGCAGGTAGTGATCTTCCAAGTTTAATATTTTTTTATTGGTTAAATTAATCCATTCTTTTGTCTAGATTAATGCTGCCACCCTATAGTATAATTCCCAATTTGGAAGCCCAAATCCTCCACTGCTTTTTATATCTTGTAGTGATTTTACCTTTATTCTGGGATTTTTACCTAACCAAATAAATTTCACCATAATTTTATTGAGTTCATTAAAAAAAATCTCTCATCTGATAGGGATCGTTTGGAATAAATATAAACATTTCAGTAAAATAGACATTTTTATGGCTGCTATTCTTCCCAGTAATGATAATTTGGCCCATAGTTCTAAATCTTTTTTTGTTTGTTGTAGTAATTTGTTGTAATTATTCTCCTTTATTATTTTGCTTTGTGCAGTCAACCATATACCTAAAAAATTAATTTTCTTTATTGTTTGTAGTCCCATAACCCTTTCTAATTCTATTTTTTGTAATTCTGTTAAATTTTTGGCTAAAAGTTTCATTTTCTGTCTATTAATTTTCAGACCTGCCACTTACCCATATCTTTCTAGTTCGTGAATTATCTCCTTCCCTGTCTCTATCGCATCTTCAATAAAAAACACCATATTATCTGCGAAAGCTTGCAATTTGTATTCTTCCTTTCTAACTCTTGGTCCTTTTATTCCAGGATTTTGCCTAATCTGTCTTAATAGGGTCTCAAGTGACAATATAAAAAGCAGAGGAGAAAGAGGACAGCCTCATCTAACTCCTTTTCTTATTTCTAAGCCCTGGGGATTTTCACCATTAACTATAATATTTGCCTTTTGGGTAGAACATATTGTTGTTATTATGTTCTCAAATTTAGTTCCTAGGTTCATATTGTAAATTTGTTGTGTCCTAAATTGCTAGTTCAAGTTGTCAAATGCTTTCTGAGCATCTAAAAAGACAAGGGATAATTGTTTCTCCGGGTGGGCATCATAATATTCCAAAATATCCATTACTATCCTTACATTGTTCCTAATTTGTCTATTTGGTAAAAATCTATTTTGGTCTGAATGAATATATTCATTCAGGAATCTCTCCAATCTATTCACTATTATTGTAGTAAATATTTTATAATCGGCATTCAGTCGAGATATTGGTCTAATTTTGGATTAGTCTGATGTCTGTGCACTCCTTCTATCAAATAAAATTCTGTAGTCATTTAAAGACATGATTTTGGTAGCTCTCTTCTTTTCTTTCCTTTTTTCTTTTCGCCCCTATAATCTTTTTTGTGGTCTGCTATTGCATTATAGTCTCCTATGATACAAATATTTCTTTGTTCTAATTCAATAATTTTCTCATGCAATATTTAATAAAATTCATGTTGATTTTCCTAAGGTGCATAGATTACTAATGATAATACCAGTTTGAGGGCTATCCATACTTCCATCATCAAAATTCTTCCATAGGGATCTGCAAAAATTAAAATTGTTTTGTTTCCTCTTTGATGTATACAGCTATTCCTTTCTTTTTATTTAAATCCACTGTAGCAGTATATAATTTCCCTCCATTGAGACATTCTAAATGGTTTTCATCTACTTTTTGGATATGTGTCTCTTGTAGGTTGGTGCACATTTGAGGATCTCACAAAGTAGAATGGAAAAAATGGAAGGTCAATTATGGTGGATATTGGATAGAGTCCGTTGAATTGGATTAGAGTCAGATTTAGTCTTGCTTATTATTTTTTCTGACATTAATTAGAATTAAAGTAGATATAATTGATTTTCCATGTGTCGTTTGAAGCATAATAATATCTAATTCTAGACTTCTGACAATAGATGGCTTGGGATCAAATTACCTGAGGGATTACCTTTTTGCAAGAGTTTCTTTATGTCCATCTTGATCTAGAAAAATAGGCATGCTGCAGATCTTATCAGCCAAACAGTTCACTGTCAAGAGTTTGGAAGACGGTCTTTTTCTGCAATGGCCCCTGTTCTACTAAACATCCTCCCTTTGGAGATCAGAACACCAATCCTGTTAGCCTTTTGTAAGGCCCTAAAAATCTGGCTGTGTTCCCAAGCCTGGGTTGCTGAATTGCATCTAGGGCCCTGTTTCCTGGCTGTATTACTAAGTGGTCAAGTATCTCAGCTGCTATGCAATATTTTTGATGTTTTTAATCATTGTTATTTATTTTAAAATGTTTTACTATCTTAATTGTAGTGTATTTTTTTGATTGTAAGCTGCCCAGAGTCATAGACTGAGATGGGTGGCTATAGAAATTGAATATCAATTTATTCAGTGGTTTATTCAGTTGTTAAATTCAAATAATTTAACAACTACTTCTCTGCAGGCATGGCTTGGTGGTCATGTGTGCCTTGATGGTCATGTGACTGGGTGGGCATGGCCAATTTAACATCACTCACATTGAGGGGCGCGTTGCTTCGCCCAGCCTTTCCTTCCCATGCCCAGCCCCACCTCAACCTCCAATCCCAGCCAGCCCTTGTCACACCCAGCCTTGTGTCTCCTTGACTTACAACTACAATTGAGCCCAAAATTTATGTTGTTAAGTGAGAAATTTATTAAGTGAATTTTGCACCATTTCATGACTTTTCTTGCCACATTTGTTTAATGAATCACTTCATTTAAGTTAGTAACATAGCTGTTAAGTGAATCTGGCCTTCCCATTGACTTTGCTCATCAGAAGGTTGCAAAAGGGGATCACATGACCCTACAACCATCATAAATGTGAGACAGTTGTCAACTATCTTATTTTTTATCGCATGACGTGGGAATGCTGCAATGGTCATCAGTGTGAAAAATGGTCATAAGTTACTTTTTCAGTGCCATTGTCACTAAATGAACAGTTGTAAGTCAAGGATTACTTATACAAAAATATAAAAAGCTGCTTTACCTTTTAAAAAGCTGCCCTAAATACCAATCATTAGATTAAAATGGGGGAATACACATTGAAGTTCAATGAGTCACAGTCATTAGCAATACCTGCAACTTGGAGTTACAAATCAAGCTGAGTTCCAGAGCATGTTGAGGAAATAAAATAGTTAAAATGCAATAACTATCAGTAGCCAACTCTTGCTCATAAAGAGTTCAGTAGGGGCTGCCACAAAGAGGAGGGAGTCAAGCTATTCTCCAAAGCACATGAGTCTAGGACAAGAAGCAATGGGTGGAAACTAATCAAGGAGAGAAGCCACTTAGAACTAAGGAAAAATTTCCTGACAGAATAATTAATCAGTGAAACAACTTGCCTCCAGAAATTGTGGGATTGCCCCCTCCCACCCTTAATTGGGGATGGAGGAGGCAAGGAACGGTTTCAGCCATGATGCCACTTGGGAGGGGATTCAGCCATGTTGGAAGTACATACCAAAAGGGCAGTGCCAGGAACCACTAAAGCAGTGTAAAAAGCTTAAAAAAACCTTCCCCCTTTAAAAAAAAGTCAAGCCCCTGAATAAAGGGGAAAAAAAACCCAGAGAATCCGCTCAGGCTACAGAAAGTCTGAGCATATTGCCAAGAACCATTAACAGATGTTACAATGTAACAGCTGTAACTCCAGAGGCAGTTTCTGAAAACAAGCAATAAAGAGAAGCAGGATTAGACTAGAAACAGTGCACAGAGGCAGACTAGAATGTCTCCTTCCTGACAGGATTAACTCCTTAAGATGGGGGAAAACAAAAGGCTGCTGGAAGGAGATTTCTTCCAACAGCCGGTTCTCCGAACTGCTCAGAAAATTAACAACTGGTTCTCCCAAACTGGTGATAACCTGCTGAATCCCACCACTGAATTTATTTCATATAAAACAGATGAATGCAAAACATCTGTTTGGTTAAGAACCACACAGAATCTTTGTGTTATATTTTGTAGTATTCTAGGAGTCTGGATATAATACAAATAAAACAGAATCATATTTTGTTTTAATTGGATTATAATAAAAATAGGATATAATTGATATTTTTACTTCCATAGAGTAAATACTCTCCTTGAGTGGGATTGGGGGGGTGGGCTTTAAGGAGGTCCATGCAATCCTAAGGCTATAAAATTTCAGTACAGTTTGCAAAGGAATAGTCTTCACTGATTTCTATGGCAAACCTTTGCCTCCTGTGATAGGATGACTGTGTCATGGTAATCCTCTCTTTAGTAACCTTCAGATTGGATTCCAGGAGGATGCTGTTAATTTAGAGGTTTTCAATTCATGACCATTTTGTCCTGGTAAAACAAGGCTACTATAGACCTTAAAATACAGGCTTCTTCTTAACTCCCATGCCCAATGAAAAACTCTGCATTTTAACATCCTCAATAGATTTGAAGAAGTGCTGCTTCTTGCATTATACTATATTCATTAAATCTTCATAAGATTCATAAGATTTCTCCATGTACAATCCAATAGGAAAAATTCACTATTAGTTTACCAAATGATATTTCCCATTATTGTCACAGATATACTGTAATGATTGAATTGAATAAATTTGTATCATTTTTATACTACTACTGTTGTTTGATTAAAAAGTATTTGTCTTTTGTAATATATGCATTACTCTGGAATCCTTTCTATATGGAGATTGATTTATAGGTTGTTTAAAATAACAGGGTCAACAAAAATGTATTTTGACTTAAAATCATATATTTCATTTAAATATATGTAAAAATTATATTGTAAATAATAACTAATACATTTCTTTGTAGATCAGCAGATCCTGGATGATGTAGAGAAGTCCATTAATGATGATATGAAGCGTATTATTCCTTGGCTTCAGCAGCTCAAGTTAGTAAAAAGCAATACCAGAAAATGCACTTCTTTGTCATTGTAAAAACAATTTCACTTTTAGAATAATTTTCTATGATCTCTACTTTGGCTGCCTGTTGGTAACTGCAACAGGGGAGCTTTCTTGTTTATTTGAAAGGATTAGATCTATAACTCCTAACATGTTGAACAGCATAGATTTTTATTAGCAAAGATCTAAAAAAGTCACTTTTCTTTTGTTTGATATACAGGTGAAACTCAAAAAATTAGAATATCATGCAAAAGTTCATTTATTTCAGTAATGCAACTTAAAAGGTG
>BHFT01073747.1:0-33680 GCA_004320025.1 Laticauda laticaudata | reverse complement strand
GTGAACCAATCCCTATGCCGGCTTTCTAGCCAATCACATTCGAGGTTTTGGAGTAAACTATTTTATACAGAACACATTCCATTCAGGTTGGTGAATTATGCTTGTTTGTCTATGTTTGTCTATTATGCTTATCTATCAAATCCTGGGTCTTGTACTGTTAGAAGAAATATTCTTCTGGATTCAGTTTCAAGTGGGGGAAAAGACACTGGAAACATGGAGTCTGTTTGGAGAGATAGTTTAATGGTAGACAGGATCACATGCTTTGGAGCTCTTTGGTGAAGAAAAGGGGAAGGAAAGCTGAGAGTCCCTGGGTTTTATGTCCTCTTGTGGGATTTGAATTTGAGCTTATATTCTGATTGGTTGTCAGATTCCCATGGGGCCATGCAGGGCAACTCTGTAGGCTGTCCTGAGTCCCAGGCTTGGTTGACTCTTGCTGGATGATTGATGTAATGAAAGGGCTTTGGGAACTCTATTATGGGTCTGCCTGAAAGAGGTAGATCTTTGTTATGTAGAGTAGACTGGCCCATGCCTTAATGGCCCATTAGCAAAGGTGGGGAGAGGCTAAGTTTCTGCCTCTCTGAGTTTCTACTTTTCTTTTCTTTTAGGGGAAATATTCTGCATTTTTAGTATATCCTAAAATATTTCATTTTTCTAGGAGTGGGATGGGTTATAACTTCCAACAGTACCATCACAAGGAAATGGTCCTCTTGCATCTTTTATGTCACTGCTTGAACTCTCTGCAAACATAATGATCAGATTCATATATCACACTGAACCATAATGTGGTTTCTTCTGTTTCAATTTTGGAGGGTGTATGAATTCAGCTACTGTAGTTTTAAAAACATGACTTATTGCTTAGTTAACCCAGCCAAATTTTGGCTTATTTAACAAACCACACTTAAACAAGCAATGGTTATGTAGAAAGTGTGAAGGTGAAATGCATGCAAAAATAACTTCATTACATTGCACAGAGAACACATTTTCTATTAACAATCACAATGTTATTATTGTGCAAAGTGTGAAAAAGATGAGAGGAAAATTGGGAGAGAATATTTCTTAACCTTATCAGAACCTCTGCCCCAGAAATGCATTCTTCTTGCTGTAGCATTCTATTTTCAATATCTTATGTTTCTCTTCTGCATATTCTAGTGGAGAAGAACTGTGAGTTCCATTCTGAATGCCATTTGTGACAATTTACAAACAAACAAGCTTCCCATCAAACCAATTCTCAAGAATGTCAATCCAGGATGTTGCTGAGCAAAGATTAAATGGTGGAGTGTCAACCTTCCCTTTTTATTATTTGATATTTTGAATCTCACTATACTTCTCTTTCATTAAAAATGAACTAAAAGCAGGGTCAGGGGAGACTGGGACAAGATAGAAAGTTTTTACATCTAAAAGTCAAGGTAATTATCTCTTATATCCAACCCACTTCTCCAAAGTGCCAAATGAAGACATCATTAAAATCTGTGTCCATCTGGTTACTTTTCAAAATCTAATTAGGTAAAGAACCAGCTTACATGCCTATAGACAGTGGAAGTCTCTCTTCTTTCTCTTATATGTATATGCTTCCCCCCACCTCAGGCAGTGTGTTATTATGCACAGCACAGAAACCACTGTTGTCTTCTTGCTCTTTCTCTCTGCAATTATTGAAGAATAGATGAAAAGAAATCCAGAGAGAAGAACCTTCTCCTTACACCCAACACAGCACAGAATTTTTGTGCCAGGTATATGCAGGTGGGAAGCAGCAAGCTGGCTGCACAAGGCTAAGTTAACATTTGAAACAGCAGCGGGAGAGGAAACATCTGAGGGTTCCACAAACCACCATGGAAAGGTGTGGTGTGGTAGGAGGGAAAAAAAAAACTTTCTTTAGTTTTCACTGGTTAGGGAGGCCTTTTAAAGCCAGCTGGATGGTCTATTTTAAAAGAGTTAGGACTGTGAATTGATTTCCTGGTTATGCTTTTTGACATCGGTAGAATTAAAGATGATACGTGGGGAGAGAATTTCAACAATTTGCTCACCTTTCCTCCTCTCCCTTAATATTAGAAATCTAACTCATGCAGGGACCTTTGGGGGAAGGAAGATCTCTCACACACATACACACTTCTTCAGGAAACTTGGGAAATATATTACAATGAGAGGTGATTTGGCACTAAACAGCCCACTTAGCTTCGAATCACCCCATCAACAACAGCAAATAGGGGACAGGTCTATAAGGGGGATAAGTGAATCTGCAGAAGCAGGAGACTTATGTTTAGAAAATGATGAGGATAAATAAAGAGACAAGGGATAGGATATTTCTGGTCTGATTTTGGGATACTCAGAACCTATTGGACAAGATTAGAAGAGCAGATATTTAAAGCCCCTCCTGAAAAGGAAGGTATTCTGGCCAGATTCCCATAAGACTAAATTCCTCTTGAAAACACTGAAAATGTCTATCTTTTGGAGATTGGCACATGTTGTATAAGGCATAACAAAATGTCAGAAATACCCCCTCCATATAGAATAGAATGGAATGGAGTGGAGTGAAGTGGAGTGGAATGGAATGGAATGGAAAAGAATAGAATAGAATAGAATAGAATAGAATAGAATAGAATAGAATAGAATAGAATANTGCCTTTAGTGCATATGCTCTCAGTATACATAAGAAAAAATAAAATACATTCATCAAGAATCATAAGGTACAACACTTAGTGATAGTCATAGGTTACTAATAAGCAATCAACTCATATATAGATTACTAATATGCAATCAAAATATACTAGGAAAACAAATAACACAATATAAATTGTAAAGATACAAGCAACACAGTTATAGTTACAAGTGGGAAGAGATAGGTAATAGGAAGGATGAGAAGAATAATAGTAATAAAGTAATAATATCATAAAATAAATAAATAAACCATCAATAAATGATTTAAACCGGCTACTAGCCTGTTGTTGGTGTAGTTATTGTCAACAAGATGATGGACTGGGTGGATGAGTCACTGTCTTAAAGTAGCATAGCTTTTCTTAAATCCTAAATCTTGCAGAATAGATCAAGGGATTTATAACAAGATGGAGTTGCCTCCCTCCAATCTAGCCACCTTTGTACACTCTAGCCACTAGCAGTATCTCCCTAAGATTGCATGCAGAAGCTTTCCCTCATCAACTGCCCTTAACCATTTTGACTAAGTGTGCAGGATTTGGTCCTGCCACCTCTGTATATCAAGCACATGTGTTTTCATTGAACATAGTTCTTTTTCAAGCAGGGCTAATGAACAGATGGGCTTCCAGATGCTGTTCAACTAGAAATCCCAGTAGCCCTTGCCAGCCAAGTTCCTAACAAGGGAAGCTTGGATATGTAATTTAGAAACCTGATAAGGGTCACATGTTCTCCATTTGGAACAAGGTTTTACTCCCATCAAGTCTAACATGTGGCAGAGCTGTCTGAAAAAACAAGTGTGTAGGGCATTGCTGCCCCAGTCACAGATTTTCTTCCAGACAATCTACTATCCAGAAAGAAGAACTGTGCTGTAGAAAACAGAGCTCTGGGAACAAATATGTGATGGAAGAAACAGTACCTAGAAATAATTTTAGTCCACGGATCACACTTTCATTAGCATCTTCTGCACATTTTTGTGGATGATTGGAACATATCTATTACCTCCATAGACCTTCAAGAAATCAGTCTCTTCTTGAGACTTTCAAGAAGATATTGGACTGCCATTTGTCAGAAATGGTGTAGGGTCTCCTGCTTAGGTAGGGAGTTGGACTAGATGACCTACAAGGTCCCTTCCAACTCTGATTATCTGTAAGAAATCTGTAAAACTTTGGGACAAGTTTTATGAGCTCAAGTCCATCTTTGGCCTTCTGATTTTCAAACAGCAATTACTCCCTTTAAAAGGGGATGAAAGGGAAAGCTATTAGCAATCCATTTAGGGGAATTCAAAAATAATTTTTGGTGCAATGTTTTAGGGGGCTGCTGTTTATTGCAAAATAATAAATACTATACATGATAAATCTTACTGGGTATATCCAAACTTTAAGTCTGCTTACATGTTTATCTTTTTCTGTTTCTGTTGTGTTTTCTCTTTCATTGTAGAAGGAAAGCTGTTCTTGTTCTTATGTTCTGGTTTTAACCATAGATTGTTGGATAAACCATAATAGCTAACTTTGTACTTAACATTAAATCATAAATAGTTCATGGTTTAATGTAAAAGATTTAATGTCCAGCTATATATAGTCCCTAATTATCTTTTCTTTATCTACTAAATGTTCTCTGATCGTGATTTCTGAATGCCAAATATATAGTCTCCTGCCATTTAGAAGTAGGAATTAGATGAAAATTATAATGTAACCCCTAAAATGGATATATCAGTTAAAAAGCATTGATATAAAGTTAAAAAGCATGGCAATCATCCTAGTTAGTTCCCCTTGAAAGTACAGCCTTGTTCATAGATATAATGAGCCTCTTTGTAGATAACAGGTCAACAATACATTGCCCATAACCACAGGTTTTCTTAACGTGTGAATTTTTCATTTGATTAGCTTTGTCAAGAACTTCCTATTTCAATTCTTAGTGTACTAAAATAGCCTTATATTTAGAGAGGAGTGGAAATTTGCAAAAGGTCAACTTGATAATAATACTATAAATCTATTTCTTGGTAGAAGGTAACCAAAATGGACATAATCATAACACCTTTGATGGTTATAGTTGTAAGAAAAACAGCATGTAGCTCTACTGAGATTGTGGCAAACTGCCACAGCTGGAATTCCAGGTTGGTCTAGTGGTTAAGGCACTAGGTTAAATATCAGGAAACTCTGAGTTCTAATCCTGATTTAGGCATGAAAGTGGGTTGGGTGATTTTGGGCTAGTCACTCCCTCTCTCAACCCAACCCACCTCAAGGGTTGCTGTTGTGGGGGAGATAGGAGGAGGAAGTATTAGGAATATTTGCCACCTTGAATTATTTATAAAAATAAAAAGGATGAAATAATATAAAATAAAAGTGACTATTTTAGTATTTTATATTACATTGTTATAAAAATGTATTGAGTAACATTAATCATGTCAGGTCTCACAGAGTGAAACCCATACAAAGTTTTGCTCTTTATTTATAGTAGATTTTGGCTGTTTTGCACAATGAAGCTATATTTGCACCTAGCTCCTGTATCTAAACAATGTGCTCCAGTAAATCTAGCTTCAAGTTCACCCTCAGCCATTAAATTTCACTGAGAAAGTTTGGGCTGAGCTCTTTCAGTGTAATTTACCCAGCAGACTTATTGGAAGGAGGTAACACTAGATATGCTGTCTTAAACTTCTAGAGAAAAAGAGGGATGTAAATGAACAATAAATTAGGCCCATGAGGCTGGACTGGTTTCTGCACTGTATTGTGTAAAATGTTTAAATAAATTAAGAAAATGTCAGGCTGAATTTGGTCTTTAGTTCGTGAGGGCTGCAATTTCAAATATGTGGCTAGAATCAAGAAGTGGGCAGGGTAAAAACAAATATATATAGTCTCTCATCCCCGAATTTGGTTTCATTTCATTTTGAAGTGCAGTTCTATCAAAGCACACAAGTATAAATAGAAATGAGTTGTTCTCCAACTGGTGTGATAGAGGAAGCTTCATTCCATTTTGGCTGTAGTATTTATAATGAAAAGGTCTTGTCTTCTTTTTCTCTTTTCCATCATTTTGTCCACCACATGTCTTTCATTTTAATTTGCCACAGGAGTTTAGAACAAAGGAGGTCTGGAAGACAGAAAGCATCTTTTGAAGCACTACAGACCCCATCGGTCCATAGTGCCTATCACCTGGCTTTTCCTTCTCGATTTTATGAACAGCTCCTTGAAATTTAATGAGATGGCTGGATATTGCTGGCAATGTCAGCAACCTCATCCCGGAGATCTGTGGAAATGCCAAAATCCCACAAGGTTTGCTGCTCTTGTAAGTATTTAATCATTTGTGCAAGTCTACAAATGATGTTGAGAAGAGTTATGGACACCTTACTAGTCACAGACAGATACTGCTAATTCCAGGATGAAAGTTTAGTGAAGATGGATTTAGGCTGGTTGTACAATGTTTTGGAATTTTTTTCTTTTTCAACTTCTTTTTATTTTTATTTTTAAATTCCAAGTTGTAAGCTGCCTAGAATGCTTGGATTGGGTATTGCAGCTATAAATAATAATAATAATTTTAAAAAGTGAAAATGTCAATGTAGAAGTCAAGAGGTCTCAGAAATCAATGATAAATTTAATGCCTAAATTAAATCAATCATAAACTTAATAAACATTGCAGTCAATCACCCTTCTCTAATTTTTATATTTTATTTTATTATTTTATTTTTATTATTTTAATTTTTTTCACTTCCATGGCTAGCAAGATCAAACAATTGATAAATTGCAATGACTTTAACCTTGCTGCACTCCAAGACAGTCCTGGGATGGAATGCATTTAAAATGAAGTCAAGCCTTACATTAATCCTAATCTTTTCCTTCAAAGATCAGTGGCAAAGAAGAGAGAAACCCAAAGTTTTTTGTGTCATTATTTTTTGCACAATTCTGAATAATTGACATGTGAGTCTATACCTCTTCAGTTCTCAGGATATATCCTAGGGTAGGTTTTTAATGGCCTTTCCTATGGTTTTGACACTACAGAATGGATTCCATTTTCAGATGAAAAGTAACTTGTAACAGCTATGGTTCAGTTTTGGCTTTATTTCAGAAAAACACTTTTAACCACAGATGGTATTCAGCAGGTTCTGACCAATTCTTGAGAACCGGTAACGGAAATTTTGAGTAGTTCAGAGACCCAGCAAATGCCACCTCTGACTGGAGTTTTTACAGTATCCTTCCCCTGCCATGCCCACCAAGCCACGCTCACAGAAGCGGTAGTAAAAAAAATTGAATCCCACCACTGCTTTTAACCCTATCCAACTTAGACAGTTAAAAGAAATGTCTTGCTGAATCATGATCTTTGAGCATGAATCTGCTTTAGAGAGAGGCAGAGAATTGAACCAACTAACTCAAGATCATCTCCTAAAAACTTGCTAATCAAGCAACTTTAATCTTGTAGAACTCAAACTTCTCAGCAACATCTAGTACATCAGGAAGGGTTACTGAATACCAAAGAGAACAAATTGGACTGCAAGGAAGACCAGCTGAGGAACAGAAAAGAAATATGATGAGGCAAAGTACAGGTACTCCTTGACATACAACAGTTCATTTAGTGACTGTTCAAAATTACAGCAGCACTGAAAAAAGTGAATTATGACCATCTTTGTCAGTTACAACTTTTGTAGCATCCTCGTGATCATGTGATTAAAATCCAGATACTTATGGACCCATTGCGATGACCCAAGGTCATGGGATCCCCTTTTGCAACTTTTTGACAAGCAAACTCAATGGGAAAAGCCAGATTCACTTAACAGCCATATTACTAACTTAACAACTGCAGTGATTCCTGAACAACTGTGGCAAGAAAGGTCATAAAATGGAGTAAAACCCACTTAATAAATATTTCACTTAACAAGAGAAATGCTGGGCTCAACTGTGGATGTAAATTGAGGACTACCTGTGTTACATGGCCAGTACAAAAAAAGAAAATCCAAGCAAACTAAAAAACAAAACAGATAAAAACAAGACCTGATAATAGCTAAGAGCAGGAAAGTGGAATAGAATGGAATAGAATAGAATAGAATAGAATAGAATAGAATAGAATAGAAGAGAAGAGAAGAAGAGAGAAGAGAAGACCTGGAAGATACCTTGGAGCGTTTTTCCCAGTCCAGTTAAATAGAAAAGACGGCAGAAGGGCTAATCTGGCTGCCATACAGAGATCAAGCCTTAAGAATAAATGCAAGGCAAAGCCAGACATGAGACAGACAGCAACAGGACAGCAATTGCGCATGGCCTGCACAGAAACGTGAAGGTAATAAGTGATCCACCTGAGTTAGTTGCCTCCAAGAAGATTGCACAGGTTGACTTACAAAATCGTGTGATGAAATTCGCAAAAATTGTGCATTGTAATATCTGCAAGATGGTGTCCTTTGCCTGCCAAGGCAAATCAAAAACCACAAGAATTCAACAAATAATAAAAAAATGAAGAAGACAAAGTGTTAAAGCCCATGTCACACCTGCCCCAACGGATGCCAAAAGGAACACAGCGTGACCAGAGCCAATAATTATTCCATCTGTTGTTATCCTCGTGCAGAAAGGGCAAAAATTTGCATAACGCGTAGCGGATAACACGGATGGGGGGATGGACGCAGGGCGGATCGGAAAGCGATTGCGGAGACGGAAGCCCAGCCGGATGGAAGCGGATGGAGCGGATGGCACATTCCGCTAGGCTTCTTGCGGGGGCCAACAGCTAAAGCGGACACCGGACGGATACAGCGGATGAGACGGCGGCGCCAACGACGATGTGAAGCGGTATGCAACAGCGGAATGCACAGCGGAAGCCTAAATGGAAGGCCTGGTGTTAATTGCGCATGCGGGGAGGATGCGCATTGCGGTCAGCCCCGCATATATAACGAAGCAGCTCGGAAGCAGTCGCCATCAGAGCGCAAAGACCTGCTGCCGGAGTGGATTTGGCCTGCTTGCCCCTGCCCTGGCCTGCATGGTCTGCCTGCAAGGCCTTGCCTGCCAGCCTTGGCTGCCACCCTCCCTGCCAGCCTTGGTTTCCTCGCCAGCCAGCCAACCACAACCCATGCGGGAAGCCCACCAGCAAGGCCTCATGCCTCTGCTGCCAAGACCTGGCAAGCAGGCGACAGGGCTACACCACTCCGCCCCCTGGCCCTACACTCTGGTTCTACCTGGGGCTTCTGAAGCACGGCTCGTTCTTCTGGCGCTGGCCGCCTTCTTTGTACTGCTTCTGCTTCTGGAGGAGCTGATGACGCAAGCACTCCCAGCACCAGCCCACCTCCACAGCACCCTGTGACCCTTAAAACCCTAAGACTGAGCGACCAAGAGGTGCCAGAGACTCAATTTTTGTTTATAGCTTCTTGTTATAAAGTCCTTTTATGATTCACAACACTTGTTTCATTGTCTTTTTTTAATAAAAGTCTTCGGTGGACACACTTTAGAAATGGTCTTTAAGCCTTTGCATGCTTGTGGGATGGGGAAGGATAGCTTTGGATGGTTAGGATACTCTGTGGGATGGGTAATAGCTGATGGGCATAGGTGTTGGTAGGCAGTGGGAATAGATAAAGCCTGCCAAGTGCAACCATTAGTGGGACTGTATGGTCCACCCTCCAAGGTGCCACACCTATGGCCCTTTATTATCAATAACGATATAAATCAATCATCCACACATGTCAACATAAACACAACTCTTTATTAAATGCCCTGTTCATTGGTAGGCCAACCAAACATACATGGCCCAATCTCATCCGTGTGATGAGACAGCGCTGAAGGAAGCATCCATTAAACATCTACCATCCTGTCTTGCCACTCCACTGCTCCAGCTGGAAGTTGCACCAGTGTTTCAGGAGGTTGCACTGCTTCTTCGCTTCACGTGAGACTCTGTTGGGGCTGCGCATCTCTAGTGTCGATCAGGTTTTGCCCTTGCCTCCATTCCTCAGGCTCCATGTCCCATTGCCTGTTGACGGTCACAAGCCTGTTCTACAAGACTCGGCACGCGGTCGCATGAGATTGGCAGGCATGCAGCAAGCTTCCATGATGTTCCTCACGGTCTCTGGGCGATGCTGCATGTGGTGAGAAGTACCTGGAACCTGTGGCCAGGATGCCAAAGGCATTCTCCACCACCCGCCTTGCCCTGGACAGCCGTGAGTTGAAGATCCTCTCTTCAGGCGTGAGGTGTCTTGAAGTGTAGGGCTTCATGAGGTAGGTTCTGACGGGAGAAGGCATCATCCCCCACGGATGAAGTAGGGGTACATCTTGGTGTCGTTGGGCAGGGGCTCTGGATCTGGAAAGCCCATGATGAGGTTGCCTCCAACCCCTCCTTGAGGTCACTGGCGTTGTATACCTGGGCATCTGAAGCTGACGCCGCTGCCTGAAGCATCGATATGTACATGAACTTGTAGTTAGCATCAACCATGGCAAAGAGGATGATGCTGAAGAGGCCCTTGTACTTGTGATAAGTGGAGCCCCGACTTGGCTGCGAGCTTTGCAGGCCACGTGGCTTGCCATCTATGGCTCCAACGGTGTGGTGGGAAGTTCCACCTCTGATACCACTGCTCTGCAACTTTCTTCAGCCTTTTCGAGTGAGGGGCACTGTAGGAGCTCCTCCATGTATTCTTCGATGATGGGCTTGCACCATTCTCTGGACCACAATGCTGATGGTGTGTTGGCACCCTCCAGCCATACTGCATGCTCCTGTAGGTGGTCCTGAGGCCCAGGTGGCGCAGAGTGAGTGCCACCTTCAGCCCAGGGTCCAGGCTGGGATGGAAGTTGGTGCTCTGCTGGTCAACCTGGATGTCAGCCGCTGCACAACTTCATCAAACATGGCTGGAGGCATCCTCATGAAGTTCTGGAATGCCATGAGTGTCCTTCCGTTCCTGCAGCTCACCATCAGCTTGTTGTACAGTCCATACATCTGCTCTCTCCGAATCCATGCTTCGGACCCAGACGCTTCGCTCCTTTCTTCCCGTGAGTGGAGTTCAGAGAGCCTGTAGATGCGGGTGTCGCACTGTGCAAGAACGAGATGGTGGCTGCCAAAAGGACTTTGTTACGATCCATGGTGACATGACTGGATGCTGTGGAGAGGAAGAGAACATGACTGCAAGGTCTGCCACAGCAGGGCTGACTGCGTCTGATAAGTGAGACAGGTGAGTTGCTCCTCCTCTTTTCTAGCAAATATAGGTCTTCCGCCACCTGTGTCTTGCCATCCCTCTAGGCATCCTCTTAGACATCCTTTAATATCCGAGATAGGTTCCCTCTGCGGATGTTTATTTCCATTTAAATGCTTTCTTTGCAAGCGTGCATCACCACTTATCTCGTTCTGCATCCAATTCTGCAATCGAGTTTCCGCATCGCGTCTCCTTTGCTTTCTTGGGCGCCCTGCGTCCGTTTACCGCATGTGGAGCGGATCGCGATGCGTAGCGATGCCGTAGTCATATTAGGCGGATCGCGTACAGATGCAAGACGGATGCCTAGCGGATGCCCCAGCAGATTGCAGAATGGGACGTAATTGGATACATTTTCCGCGCAACAAGTCTTTGAGCAGCTCAAAACCCTCTGAGGCGTATGAACGTCAGAGTAGGCGGATGCTGGACAGAATAAAGCAGAAGCAAAGTAACCCTCTATTGACCAGTGAGAAGTTACAAAACAGAACGATCGGCGGAACCGAGATGGATGGCAAGTGTTTTTCTCCGTTTTACATCCTCTTTCCATCCATTGGTGCAGTGTGACAGGGGCTTAAGGTATATTGACATTTAAAGATTTTACTGAATTGTGGTTCAAACAGTAATGGGGGTAAGAATCAAAGTTTCTGCTGACAGGAGGAAGTCCTTGAGGAACAATTGAGTGATGTGGCCTGCAGGGGACTGTTCCTCATTCTAATGGGGAAAATTAATTTGTGTGTTACTATTTAAATAATCATTATTGATGTGTATCAGCTTGCCAGATTTTTCAATATGATCATTTTTTAAAGAATATCATGTTACTATATTAAATGTCATTACTGTACATTCTTTTGCTTTTTAAATAAAGTTGTTGCCATTGTTTTATTTCTGAATGAAAAAGGCTTGGAGGTTAGATGGGCAAGGGTGAGTGTATGAAAGATAAGCATTTTGATGCTGGCTGAAGGAGATTATTCTAAAACAGTAGAAGGTGGTGCCATGAACAAAGCTGAAGGGATGGTTCTCAGTTCAAAGTGAATGGTATATCAATGGAATCATGGCATTCAAAATGAATTCTGTCAAATGTGAGAATGAATGTGTAAATGATGTGAAGAGAAATGTGCACAGGGGTGTTATACTGGCAAACATCTGAAGCAGATACACACAGGCAATTTCAAGTGAATCTTTCTAGTTCACAGTTTGACAGATGAAGTTGCCAGGGTTACCTACAAAAGAACATCTCATTGTCTCCCATTCTTCAAATAAAGTCAGATCTTTTAAAAGAAAAAAAATGGTTTCCAAGAAAGCCAGTGCTTATGAACAAGACTGGGGACCCTGTAATCCTATGACCACAAGCTTCCATCAGCAAATGCACAGACTGAGTTAAAGCAATGCAACTTCATGTAAATGATAAGCAACATCTTTGTGGTCATATGGCCCAACCTTCTATTCCACACAAGGCTTTTTGTATTCTCTTTCAAAAAAGGAGAAATGCTCCTTTCGAAATACAACTTACTGATGAGGCATGCACAGTGTGAAGTTTTTGTGTTTCAGATGTATTGTTTTACCTATTTGCATATCTGTTGTTTATTAACCAGTTAATGTAGTGGAATGTAGTTTGGATTCCCAGGTGGAAGGGACCAAGAGACAACAATGTTTAAAAAGATTGGGAGAAAGATGATCAAGGTAGTTCCTCTCTAAAAACTCTCAGAATATATCTTTCATGATGCAAATACTTGGTTTAGTTTGGTCAGGTGTCTATTTACAGGTGAGAAAAAAATAAAAGAAACTGCTTTAAAATAACTCTGCAAGTTTTTCTTGGTTTATGGAGCAGTTAATGAAGGAAAGCTTTTTCCTTGTATTTCTCTTGAAGGCTTTGTTCATCATCTTAGGTCTTGAAGCAGAGATTTTTTTCTACAGGGATAGTCAGCTGCCATATCACATGAATATCTACCCATGCCATGGAAGCTATTATCCCATCATTGATATAAATATGACTCTTCAGAAAGGTTTTGGACTGAGTAGTTTTTTGGTTTTATTTATATTTTAATGTTTTTTTTTTCTAGAAACCACATTGGCCAACCAGAAACTGAAAAAAATTCTCCAACATGCTGTGGATATGCAGTAAAATATGGCCATCATGAATAGAAAATATTGAGAAGCTTATCCTGTGTGAATTGATATAAAAATAATTCCTTTGAGTTGATTTAGCTCTTTGTGACTTCAAGCAGTCCAAAGGGTATTTGTGATAGCTGCACTCAAATAGTGGGTTGCCCTTTACCTTCTTACCAGGATGTTTTTTTAAAGAAACTTCCCAGTCTACGTGCCAGCCCTAGTATTTTCTGGTATTAATCAGACCTGATTTGGATTTCCAAGTTCAACTAGTGCTCCTACCAAGATGGATGAAAAGTTCTCAAATCCTACTTTAAAATCATTCAACATGGGGGCTGCACCCCATTCTTAGCACAGCAGTTCTGAAGCTTAAAAATGCAACATGTGAAGAAATCCACCTGCATTTCCCACTATTGGTTTCATTTATTTTTGGTTTAGCAAGAGAAGATGTATTTATTGGAAGATGATAGTTTTTTGTCATTTTTTCCAACCATGTGTGGATTTTAGTCCAGTATTTTTTAGCATCCGCACAACTCCACCACATATGGTAATATGAGCCAGGTGTCTGATGACATTTCCAACATTTTTTGGATTTATTCTTGAACATTCTTGCTATTCTTGTTGGGGGAAAATGCCACCTGTAAAACATCTTATACAAATTTTTTTTATATGCTATTGACATTGTCATCNGCTATTGACATTGTCATTTTATAATTTTGAGACCACAATTTTTGCCATTTCTCTAGGTCAATCCCATATCCAAAATTCTTCCCCCAAGCAATCAGAGTTTCTTTAACTTGTTCTTCTTCGAGTTTAATTTCTAATAAATATCCATACAATTTTTTAATCACCTTTTCATCAGTTCCTGTCAAAGCTTTTAATTATCTTATGTATTAAAATTTATATGTACTTTGTGGTTTTACCATCATATCCTGTATAATTTTAAAATATTTTAAAATAAGTATGTTGTGTGCTTGGGGGGGGGTCATATGTGATAAGGATCAATTACATCATTGTTCAAAATTTATAAACACATCTTAACCTTTCATACAATGGATTGTATATCAGCAGCCCCTACCTTTTGAGTACCAAGGACCAGTTCCACTGAGGGAGTTTTTCCATAGACTGGTAGAGGCATGGTTTTGTGTGCTGCCTGCATCCCACAGATAGGTCTTTGCTGGTTTATATGGCCCAATTGCTGGTATGCTGTGGCCCAGTTGCTGGCATGCCGTGACCCAGTATCAGTGCATGTTCTGGGGGTTGGGGACCCTGCTGAACATGTTCTTAGTCAAAATAAATTTTATTATGGGTAAAGTACAGAATTTCCTAAAAGTGCAGGGACTGGGAGAAAAGAGATTTTTGCAAGTAGATTCACTTTTCAGTATAAATAGGAATTGTTTAAAAGATTCTTCATCCAACTAGCTGGAGAAAAGTTGGTAAAATACAAAATTATCAAATTCAGATTTCCCAAATCAATTGGAGAAAGAAAGTGAGTTTTGGGTGAGTCTCATCAAAGTGATTGAGGCAAATTATTCATAATTAATCTTTATCTCACTGATTTTAGCATGAGCTGAAATAAAGTCTATAACACATACTTAAAACCTTCCAGTATGATTAATACCAAATTTTAAAAACATTGAGTTTTAAAAATATACAGAAAAGAAATTAGACCCGTTTTTCCCCCAGTCAATGATTGTTTTTAAAAAATTAAAATCAAACTGCAGTATTTTTAGTTTCAGTATCTTCTGGCATGGTACATACATCTTTAAGAATAGTAATCGTAACTGATGAGTCATTAACCTATGAATCACATTTAAAAAGTAGTCATAGAACCATACTTCTAGTTTGAATCCAGTTTAATATTGTATCCAGAGGTTTGACCCTCTCTTCCTTCCATTCCTTTACTCGAAGCTAATTTATTGTTCTGTAAATCAACAATATAATTTTAAGCAGAAAGTTGTCAAGGTTTTTCTGATAGCTATCTTTTTCATCTATGCACAAATGACTGAATAAATATTCATTTATTTTTCTTTCTCAGAATATCCCATGTCATATTAACCATCCATTTTCCATGTTAATATTTCCACAAAAATTGAGAAGAGTTGTTTCTTCTCCCAGGTTTGTAAATATTGACTTCCCAAGGTTCTGCTAATTTTTAATCTGTAGAAAATCGAGTGCTACCAGAAATATTCTGCTAGTGATGAAATGCTATAATAATTAAAAAAAAAAGTTTGCATAGTAAAATGTAATGTTCTCTGTGTTGGTTACAATGACCACTACTTCTTCAAGTTCCAGGTGTTTGGGGAAGGAAACTTAGCCTTTTTAATATAATATAGCAAACAGTTTTCTATTCCTTTACTCACTAGGTAACAGAAACCCGCACTGGTCCCCTTGGCTGCAGTAACTATGACAACCTAGATTCTGTCAGTTCTGTTTTGGTACAGAGTCCAGAAAATAAGATTCAGTTGCAAGGTACGTGGGTAGAATTTTGTTAACTTCTTACAGGAAGATGTTTATAGGACAACTTACAGTATACGTGAGGAGTACATGTGAAGAATCATTTCAAATGTTCCATTTCCCTAAGATTTTAGCAGGTATATACTGTAGAAATCAAGATTCTGTTCAAATATGGGGTCAAAAAATCAGGTTCAAAAATTTTGTTGTGGCCATGTTCTTGACTTTAAAATATAGTTTGGATACTATCTGCTAGTACTCCAATTTATACATAAAATTATTCAGGGTGTTGGATATGAACAGCATGGTGGCCTAGTGGTAAAGACTTGTTTTCCACTCAGAAGGTTGAGAGTTCAATCCTAGGCAGTGGCAGATGTTTCTCTTGCTTAAGGTGCAAAGAAAAAAAAATATCTGCTGCAAATTCCATGTGGGGTCTAATTCTAACCCTTCATGGGCATCTCCATTCAGTCAGGGTGACTCTATCCCAAATTAAGAGATTACAGGATCATAATGGAGTTCCAACATATTGACTAAGACTATTTCTTTGCTATATATGGCAATATATTTAAAATTGTTAAAATTTCTCGAAAAGCAAGGTGTTGCTCAGTCTGATTAAACATTCTAACTGTGCATCACAAAGAAAAATACCACTGGCCATTGAATGGTTTTCATATCTATATTCAAGGACAATGTTAGTGTTGCTAATTCAGCAAGATGTAGTCCTGCAATGGAAGTCACTGCTAGAAATTTCATCAAGCTAATACAGTATATAATTAGAAGAAAAAAAGTACCCAGCACATTACAATAAAAATTGGGCTGGGGAATCATTGTTTGTCTCTCATTTTTAATACATTTTTGCTTGTCTGGTGCTTAGGGAACCAATGATGATATTAAAAATCCAGAGACTTTGTGTTAATCTTATTAACATTCTTTGAGTTTCCTTCAGGGGTTTTATAGAAATTTGGCAGTAGAATTGTCTCCAACTTCAAGACAAATACAGGAAAGTGTTTCAAGGGAAATTAAAGGTTTCCAATAAGAGTACAGAAAAACAATATTCCTCAGATTGTCAGGGAATTCCACCTAAATATATATTTGAGAAGAGAAAATGGGGATATTAGAATTCTGATAAATGAGAATAGCATGAACAGTGTATCTTAGAAAAAGATTAATTGATACAATGATATACATCAACATGGTTAAGAAAATCTTAAGACTATTCATGGTCAGAACAGAAGGGGTTTTTTTGTTGTTATTTTTATTTAGTGTGTACAAAAGATGTCAGAAGGCCACTCCCAGTTACTACCATTTGAGGTCTGTTTAATATTTTTCATAAAACATGGAATAATGTCATGCTTTCTCCAGAATGCAGCAATATGCATAGGCCTTTAATAGAGAGAGTGGGCTACTAGTTGAACTTTTAATGGGTTCCAAATATGGTTCATCTGAAATTTATTTTCTAGCTCTTGGGATAGACAATGGGAATTATCTTTTGTTGGAATTGATGAATAAAGCACAAAATTTCCCCCTTTCTTCTCATGTAATAGGACAGCCAATCTTGAATATCCCACTGTATACCTGATATTATAGGGTATACCACATTACATTATGATCGATGATCCTGTCATTTTTTGGGGGACTCATATTTCCATATGTTTATTGAAGTTACTTGCTGTTCAGATGCTGTTTTCATTATGTGTGACATATTCATCAGTAAAATGCTTAGAAAATGATTACATCAATCATTGACTTGTTTTGTTACATATCATTGGACTGTAAGTCTAATGTCAAAAAGGTCACATATACAAGAGTTTTTTGAAAAAAATTCATGTCATAGTCATTACCTTGATGAACAAAAAGTTTAACATATGGCAAAGTTTTTTTTCATTTTTTTTCCTGCAATACCTTTAAATAGACATATACAGAGAGAGAGAGAGAGAGATGTAACATAAAACACAAGGAAAATGTTTTCAGTTTTATTATATTGTATTTCTAAAATATTTAGAAATATGTATCTTTCAGCAAGGCATCTTAATCCAAAATTCATGCATTAATTTGTCAAGATAAACTACAAACATTTGCAAAATATGTCAACAAAAAGAAGAAAGTAATAAGCATGTAAACATAAAAAATGGTTGGTTTTTCATGTGACCCCTCAATCCACTGAAAATAAGTAGACCAGCTTGTTCCAATCTAAAATAAGTTTAAACACTTCACTATGACTAATTCTTATGTAATTTACATTGGATTCAGTCAAATAGTGTCCAACCACTCCTTCTTGTTCTTTGGCCTGGAAACTGAGAGGTATAGGTGAGAAAAACCATATACAATTATTTTGTATATTTTTGTATATCGTACATTGTATTATTTTAATTAGAAATAATGGTTTTGAAGGAATTAAAAGAATTAGAATATGATCTTGTTTGGGGGCCAAAATATATTGATGTATTAGCTCTCCAAAGACCAACACAACTACATTCAGACAACAAATAATGGATACTGTAAATGTACACACCATTAAGTGTGACAAGATTCTTAAATATCCATTTTTCAAATCAGCAAAGTGCTTCTAGTTTTTTGTTATTCTGGCAGTTATGACTGCTGTCTCTTTGGATGGGGTAGTCTTCAATAAAGTGTAGTACCCATGTCCAAGTGGATGGATTCATTGACCACGTTATCATTCAACAGTTGAACTCCATTTGCCTTATTTCCATGTAATACTTGCACAGAGCAGGTAGGGATGGAAAATCCTTTATGATAAAACCAAAACTGTGTGAATAACCTCAATATTCAGAGAAATATAAAAATAGGAAAGAAATCCTTAGGCCATGTTTGTCAGACTTTCCTTTTCAATTGAAATATGTAGAGAAGACAAAATATGTGATACAATCCATAAGCAGTGTTTTTTATATGATAACCCTGAATTTAGGATAATGTCAAAATGTATTATTATGCTGAGGGATATTCTGGCTCTATTTTGAAATTCTCTGGGGTTAGCTACATTTCTTAATCCCTATGAATTTATTAAATTTTTGTACCCCTCCTTTATTTCTTGGTAAGTAGCTCAAGGTGGTGAGATACCTAATGCTCCTTCCTCATCCAATCTTCTGCACAACAAACTAATCAAGTGGATGGATTGAAGGAGAGTGACTGGCCCAATGCCATCCAGTTGGCTTTTGTGTATGTGTATGTTGCCTTGAGTTATTTACAAAAATGATAAAGGTGGGATATATATAATTAAATCCCTGGCACAGGCTATAAACCTGGCAATTAGTTTGATGCCTTCTCATAATGTTCCAAAATGTTTATTAACTGCATTGATCAATTTTGCTGTGAGCACCTATATGGCAAAGCCCAAGGGGGAGGGGGGACATTTCTCATAGCCAAAGCAACATCAAAAATATATTTCCTTTTTTGACAGTCTTCATGAAAGAGAAGTTCTGTAGTGAGTCTTTTATAAAATTGCATAGATAAGTGAAACATATATGGCTACAACACTTCACCAAAAATGATTTGATCATTCTTTTCCTCAGTTTAATCTTGGGATTAAGGATGGTCCTTTGCAGAGGCATCAAATCATTTTTGTGGGAAAAGACAACTCCCATGCCACTGAGAAGTAGAATTCCTGATGTATAGGTTTTGATATTTATTAATTGTTATTGTTCTATAAACTCCCCATCATCATAGTATTATAGTGAGGAAACATCTTCCGTGCTGTGGATCAGAAATGATTTTCAACAAACTTGATCACAAGATACATTTGAAATAACAAGAGGAATATGAATAAAAGAGCATCATTCCTGAACAAAATGATTGTGCAGATTTTTTTAAAGTAATTTTATCAATAATACAAACATGGGTGGAATTCACACTTCAAGTACAATGATTTGAGGTGATCCTTGCATTATTGTCAGTAATCTGTAAAATAAAGCGATTCAATGAGGTTTTGTCTTGATATATAGGTTTAATGTTATTTAAAAGAATCCCTAGAGTGTTTAAAAGTAAAGAATAAAAACATTATGATGTTTTTCTTCCTAGTAGAGCCATTTTTCAACAGATTCACTAAAAACCAGTTGCCAGGTTCCCCTCTAGGAATCAATTGCAAAAATGTTTCTCTTTCTCAGAAGGCTTTGACTTTGCCACAAGTCATAAAAAATGATACACGTTAGTTCTTTGATTGCCTTTAAAACTGTGACCTAACATCTTCTATGGACATATTGATTGTAGATAGAATTAAATCTAAAGAATTGGTTAAGCTCTGAGGAAACTATCTCATTTATTAAGATAAATTGTTTCTTCTTCTCCTTCTCTTCTTCCTCCATTAAGGTCTTCAGCTTATCCTGCCCGAATATTTGCAAGAGAGGTTTGTACAGGCAGCTCTGAGCTACATTGCATGCAATTCAGAGGGAGAATTTATCTGCAAGGACAACGATTGTTGGTGTCAGTGTGGGTCCAAATTCCCAGAATGCAACTGTCCATATATGGATATTCATGCTATGGAAGAGAGCCTGCTACGCATCAGTGAGACATGGAATACTTACAATAGTGATTTCGAAGATTCAGGTGTGATGTTTTCACATAGTATATCATTTTCCTCATTGTCCTGTGATTCTATAATGATGTCTGTGACCAGAAATGGTGTACTGAATGTATATCATTACTGGTTAAGAAGA
Organism: Laticauda laticaudata; assembly: GCA_004320025.1. Lineage (NCBI taxonomy): Eukaryota > Metazoa > Chordata > Lepidosauria > Squamata > Elapidae > Laticauda > Laticauda laticaudata. Next base: position 13,670 of record BHFT01073747.1, on the reverse strand, counting down.
AGGATGCAACAAATCTCAGTTGAGTGTGTGTGTAAGAACTTTTATTTATTTGGTTCCATTTTTGAGGAGATTCTTGGTTGACCAAATCTGCCTTGATTTGATGTGTGGGTTGTCATACTATTTTACTAGAAATGTCCATGGATTCTACTATAATGGAGAGAGATGCTCAGCAAGTCCATTAGCTTCACTCATTCTGTCATTAAAATGTTTATAAGAGGTGGAAATAAGTAAATAATTTTGAAAGTGGTCAGGAGAACAAGACTAAGCCATCCAAGGCTCAGGGCAATAGTGAAAGAATTACACAAAGTCTATAGAAGTATTACACTACTCCTTAAATTTCTATGGGAGCAGATTTAGGGGATTCAACTGCAATGCATTGCAACACAAACCCTAAACAAACTTCCACAAGTGTCTATTTTTCAGAGCAAGAATCATAACAAAAAAAAAAAATCCCAAGTGAGAATCGAATGGACCTTCTGCTACCTTGAACAAAGTTGCATTCTTGGGTAAAAGCAATGCTAATAAATTGAGGAATGACCAGTGAAAGAAACAATGACTGTGCAGTAGAAATAAAGACAGTTAGCAAAAAGTTTTGAGAAGCTCTCTATAAAAGTTCTGTGCATTAGGGAATGCGTATGTGTTTGTGCGTACATGTGTTCATATTCCTAACTGATTTAAAAATAATCTACTGAACAAGTAATTGTAACTGATTAATATGTCCATAATTCATGCAATAATGATGGGTTTTGTATCAAATGGTCAGTTAGAAGTTTGCTGGAAACTCCAATCCATGCCATTTCCAATTTATGACCTTCATCACATATTTTTACCAAAATGCCACTTTTGTGCTGATGACCCTTTTACTTAAAAAAAGAAAAGTGTCTCCACTATTAGAATTCTATCAGAATGTAGTAAAGATAGAACACCTTGCAGAAATGCAAGCTGATGTCAGCAAAGATCCACATGAGGATTTAACTGCTTTCAGTCATCACTTATGACTGAGTCACCCACACCAGTTATTTCCTGGAGAAGGTCTCTAACCTGCTATTGCCAGTTTGCCTTTTTCAGACTAGTATCTTGAGGGGAGCAAACCTTTAAATATCATGAAAGCTTAATTGTATTCAACTATTGTGACCTTTATGATTATGAGATATATTTTTAAATCAAGCTTAACATAGCCTGTTTATACTCTCATCAAGAATTCAAAGGGAAGTTGGCAAAACAAGAGAGATTTTGCTAGGTCAATTACACTAAGGAGATCTGCATTTTGTGATTTGTTGTATATGAGGGTTTCTAAAAAAAATATGTCAGAAAAGTTCTAAAATATTTAGAATAGGAAGATTAAGCGTTCTTCAGGAGATATTTTTTGCATAATTGAGAGGAATTTAAATCATCCTTTTTCATACCAACCAGATGAAAGAGATTACAATTCCATCATCCCCAATCAATAACCCAATGACCACCTTTTTTGGAAATATGAGAATTGTAACTGAACATAGGTGAATGATTCCTAATTTGGTAAATCTGATCTACGTATCTGTTTTGGAGACATAGATTCTGAAATTATGTGAAATTTTATGTTCTCTATTTTTCTTAGATGTGATATGTGGCAGCTACATCAGATTTCTGATATATGAAATAAAAATACAGCTTAAAATAATTGTTAAAGATCAGGGCCACTGTGGAAAACTATGTATGATGCTGGAACTCTATTGATTTTCCATGTGATTTACTTTGCTTTAATTTAGTATCAGATCCTAGGGATGGATGAATCTCTCTGTAAGGAAAATTTAAGTCACAGTTATGATTTGAGGAATAACACAAAAGGTCATCACTTGGACGGTGTAGTTTTCAAAAATAGCACTCATATCTTCCTCACATATTCCACCAGACTGCTTTGATTGCATAATTTTGCTTGAATTGGTGCTGTTATTATACTTTGAAAGTGGTTTGAGAGAGTGACAGATAATAAGCATGAACCACATGTTCATTTGAGCATAAGATTAAAAACGTAATAAAGCCTTGGTTTCTTGAATTGTGCCTTCCTCCTCTCCTTCCTTCCTTCCTTCCTTCCTTCCTTCCTTCCTTCCTTCCTTCCTTCCTTCCTTCCTTCCTTCCTTCCTTGATGTCACACATGGGCAGAGCAAAATCATAGACAAATATGTTAAAAGAAAAAAGAGGAGGGGCAACAATTACATTTTTTCTTCCCTTTTATTTTCCTTGTCATCTAATCCATTACCAAGGGAAAAAAATATTGACTGCCCTTCCCAGAGGTTTGAACTGCTTGCTTGCTGAAGGTTTTTGAAGTTAAACTAAAAGGTAAAAAATATATATCTAAGATTTGTAATATTAGCTTCAGGTAGAAAGAAATTTCAAATGCATATGAAATGTGATGTATTTGAACTTCTAAAGGGAAGAGAGGAAAAAAGGAATAGTTTGTACATTGGAAATATAAACTATTTCTTCAAACATTGATCACTTATACCTATATGCATAATAAAAATGGAAATCAACAACCAACTCTGAAAAAGCCAGATAATAAATTTCAAATTAGTTTGGCCTTCTTTCTCCCATTCTCACCAGGAACTCATTTTCTAGTATAATTAAATCCCTGTCTTCCCGATTCCTTTTGAAAAATGCAAATTATTCTTTCCCACTTCAGTGAACTGAAATCAGAGCTCTTTTAGAATGTTTGCACAGACTGTTTGCTTCTTTTTGTTATCTTCTATGTACAGCCATATCTTGTAGCATTCAAATTTAGTAACTTCCCTTGCAAAATTACAGCTGTTTGATCAAAAATCCACACCGATGCTGCTCACACTAAATTAGCATGCTTCATTAGCATCTCAAGGATTCTGGATGAATTAAAGCTCTTAATTTGCTAGAAAATAATTAATAATAAAAAAGAACAATAGAGTCTGGGGTGGAAATAAGCCATTTTATCCAAATGCTACTTGATAAAAACACTGTGAGGTGTTTGAAAACTGTCACATTTAATATCCTTTCTCTGTACATCTAAGTTTTATAGATTTTATAGTAGACATATTAGAGGTTTTTTTTTCAGTGCCACTGCTTAGGTAGACAAACAGTAGCCCCTATGCAAGACAGAAATGTCAGCAAATTTGAGGAAGCCATGAGCTTTTTTTTTTTAAAAAAATAAAGCTATCCTTGGAGATCTCTTTGCAAAATAAAATTTTAGAATGAAGCATCACAGTGGGAGTGGAATGCTAAAGGCAATGGAAGTTAGCAAGGGGTAATAGCATCGAGTGATTGGAATTTTCAATAAGAAATCCCCACTTACACATTGTTACAATGCTCACATTTTAAATACACTTCTTCGTTTTCATTTCTGAAGAGAAGTTGCAGCACAATTTTTGAGATAGGATTAACTGTAGGTTGCTATCATGGGCATCCTGTAGACAGCGCAGAAGTGGTATTTAGCAGGTTCTGACTGGTTTTGGAGAACCGGTAGCGGAAATTTTGAGTAGTTCGAAGAACCAGCAAATGCCACCTCTGACTGGAGATTTTACAACATTCTTCCCCTGCCAAGCCCACCAAGCCATGCCCACAGAACCAGTAGTAAAAAAATATTGAATCCCACCACTGAGACAGTGGCCAAGGCTCCGAACTGGTCCTATACCTCCTTAATACTGAATTGTTATACTAGTATCAAATAATACTCTTCAGTGAGAGATCCTAAGGCAGGGGTCTCCAAACTTGGCAACTTTAAGACTTGTGGACTTCAACTGCAGCATAGTGGCTGGGAGTTGAAGTCCACAAGTCTTAAAGTTGCCAAGTTTGGGGACCCCTTTCCTAAGGTATGAAATGTGGCAACAGGCAAAAAACAGCAAAACACACACTGATCTCTTACATTTATTTAGTTGGGTCTAAGAAATACATTATATCAATACCTGTAGCAGAAATATTACAGCATCAGGAAAGGTACTGCATTTTTGAAGGATTCAACAAGCTCTGGAAAAGTTATAGGGATGCTTCTATTTCAAAAATATATGCTAATCAACTTAAACAGCAGGACACTTCTCTCTATGTGGAAAATTTCTTCTTTTGGAACTGCAAAATGAAGAAAACATAGTATCTTCATTTTCATAGTATTTCCATTTTTACCATTTTTCTTTAAAGTCATGTCTTTGTTAATATATTTCATTATTTTTGCCGGGGATGTAATGGTATAGTTAGCAGTTTGAAAGCACAGCAACTTTAAGTAGATAAATAGGTACCACCATTTTGATGGTGGGAAATGCTAGCTGCATTCTGCATGGGTAGCAGGAGCCAGCACTGAATCTGCCTGGACACAATCTGCAAAAGACCAGCAGAGGAAAGCCTCAAATGATCTAAATTTCTCGAGAGCATTGCTGGCCACCTAGTGTGGTGGTAGTTCATTATCTGGTAGAACACCAGGACAAGAAAAGGACTAATGATTGTCAGCTGCCAGAATTTCTATTTTGTATAAACATTGCCTGTGTAGATACTCAGACACTGAAGTCACAGTTGTCCCAAAGGTGCTTTTTCAAGAGGCAACTGGGCTTTCTTATTTTTCTTAGAAGAAGCTCCACACCACTTATACTACTCAAATGATGCTGAGGACACAGACAAACCTTCAAGTGGCCTCAACAACTCTAAAAGAATGCAAATTACTGTCTGCAAAGAATATAAATCTTTCCATGCCCCACCATTCAGTGAGACCTGAAGAAGCTTCTTGGATGAGAAGCAATAGCACTTTTATATCATTTCACAGTGCTTTTATCTGCAAGTGTGACTTTCATTCAGATTAATATAAGTTCTTCTAAAACTTAGTACCAAACATAATACTGCTTTCAATCCCATATTTAATTATGTGAATCTGCATTAATGTATCCAGCTGAGAATCTATATTTTATGGCCATATCCTCCCTTACCCCCCTTTCTTTCTTTCTTTCTTTCTTTCTTTCTTTCTTTCTTTCTTTCTTTCTTTCTTTCTTTCTTTCTTCCTCTTTCTTTTTTCTTTCTTTTTTCTTTCTTTCTTTCTTTCCTTCCTTCTTTCTTTTTCTCTCTCTCCTTCCTTCCTTCCCATTTTCACTTCTTAATACATATTGAATTATTAACACTCTCTTGCTGAAATCCACTTGACTAAGTTGGTGAAATTTAAGGCAATAAAGAAAATTCAAAGGAAGGTCTTCTAGGAAAAATAGTTTGCTACAACCATTGATGGAATGTTATATCAAAGGATTTAGATATAGAAAAGTTTTTACATTCCTCTAACTTTTTATAGCTCATTTGGATTTTATCAGGCTTTTTTCATTAAAGCCTTCATATTCCTCAGTGCACAAGGATAATTTTGATATTTCCAGGCATTTTAGAATAAGGTTCTAACATTGGTGGTTTAATAAAAATGTTTTTAAGGGAGTCTTATAAGAAAGAAGTTCAGTAGCCACATGGTTTCATTTTTGTTCTGGTGTCTTTTTGCTAACCATAGGATGCACGAAGGTTTGAGGACTTCAGAAACAGCTGACATTTTGGTTTGGCAGCAGTTTATTTAAAACCAGAATGCTCTCCCCTCTCCCTCTTTCCCTCCCCCATTTTGTTCTCTATCTGTTGGACCACTTACTTTATTTCTTGTCCCCTGCATGTTTGGCAGCCCTTTCTTTCCTCTCTAAGCTTCAATTTCCTTTACTTTCTACCCACCTGTACATATTACACAGACATATTATCTCCCCATCCCCTCTATTCTTGTCTGTGTTCTTGTCAACTTGCAAGTACCAGTTATAGTTATTGGAGAAGTCATCTGACTGCAAAATGCTGACATGCTATTGTTGCATTTTTAAAGTTGTCAGGAACTTTTAAAATAAGCAACTATAGCTTGCTTCCCATCATAACTACTGCTGAAATATCTTCCTTCTTTTCAACCTCCCTTCCTTCCCATATGATCAGACAGAATATACACTGTTTCCACTGGGTGTGGAATGAGTTGCACTTTATTTCAATTTTACATGGAATGAGAAGACTTCAGTTGCTTCATGAATTGCAATAGATAAGGATCTATACACTGTTTGGTTTCCTATTTTCGCACTTTCATAACAGCTAGTGTAAATCAACTGGAGGATAAACACTGAAAGGGAATCCCCTGGATGTTTTTAGCACTTTGCGATGAGCCAAAGTGATGATAGTCACAAACCAGCCTCCCTCTGCTTCATGAGGGATTGGGGAATGGAAATAATATAGTGTGGATAGTCCTATAATCACTTCTTGAACCTTCAGAAGATTCTCTTTGCCTCTTTATTGTAAAATATAATAGCTGTGAAAAAAATGAATGGAAAAAGAAGGTTCCAGGCATCTATAACAATTTACATAGGTACAGAAAATAATTCTCTGTTAAAACACTGTTGAGTGTGTCTTGGATTGATCTTCCTCAAGGAACACCATATGAAAATCAATCTTGAGATTTTCTTGATTGACAAATATTATTTTCATTTCTTTTGATCTAGTCAGTAAACCAAAGGGGAATTTAAAATTAACAATGGGGATTACTCTCCTAATTATCTAAAAATCAAATGTAAATTCATAACTCAGAGTCACCTCAAAGTGAGACAGGCAGCAAATAAATCAGGCAGTTTGGTAGATAGATGACAGATAGATGATAGGTAGGTAGGTAGGTAGGTAGGTAGATAGATAGATAGATAGATAGATAGATAGATAGATAGATAGATAGATAGATAATATATAATTGCTCCAGAAGTTCTAAAAACAAACCCAATGCAACAACACAGATTTAAAAAAACAACAACAATAACTTAGGGACCAACAAATCTAAGACATTAATAATATATGATCCACTATTCTGATTGCTGTGGAAAAATTAAGTCTTCAAAACCTGTTTAAAAGACAGCAGGCTATAAAAACCTAATAGAGGCAATACTTCAGAGGTAGATGCTTCAATAGAAAGCACAGCTTCAAATGATACTGTTTTAGAATATGGGGGTTAAAATATTCACTTTGTTGGAATTTAAACAGTCAGATGTACTAGAGACATGTGCCATGCCATGAAGAACTAGGGTTCTAACTAGCATCTTGAATTGTACCTGAAACTGAAATTGTACCTGAAATTGCACTGGATGTATTGAGGCACAACAACTATTTTTTAAGATGCTGCATTCAGTTGTACTTTTATAGCAGTCTTCAAGGACAATCACATATAGAGCACAGTGCAGTAATCCTCATATAAGGTGACTAAAGCATGGATATTTGTGACAAGTAATTTCTAGTATGCCACAGGAAGAATTGGGTTATCAGATGAATCTGGATAAAGGATCAGTAGCCAAATGCCATCTGATCTTTGAGCGGTATCTTTCAGTTCAAGAGAATTCCTAAGCTGTGTACTAGTTCTGTTTGGGGGAGTGAAATGTCATTCAGAACTAAAAATGGAAATCCACGGTACTGAAAGCCTTGACAGCCATTTCAGGTTTAATGCTTTCAGTCAGGTTTAATGCTGCTCTTCTACATCCAGACCACAACAGCCTTCAGGCAAATGTTTAAGATCTTGGCAACATCAACTGTAAACTGGGGTAAAGATATTCAATTGTTTATGGAATATCAAACACTAAGCTTCATGAATATAAAAGGTGAGAGTGTAAAGTCCTGTGTTGTCCCTCAGGCCAGAAGTCTCAGTTCAACTTTTCTGTCTACAATGAATTGGCCATGGAAAAAGGAAGAGAACTACTGCAACAGTATGCCTCCCACTCCTAAGCAGCATAGCCAATCCAGAACAAAATCTTGATCAATGATATTGAAGGTTGCTGAAAGATCAAGAGCAACTAACACAGCTGTACAGTCTTCATTCTGGCTCCTCTACTGATCATTCTCAAAACTGTTCAGTGCCAATTCTGGATTATGTTCTTGGTTAAAACTCAACTAGAAAGAGTGCAGATAATCCACTTCATCCAGGATACTCTAAAGTTGAAATCTGACCAGTTTCTCAATAACTTTCCTAAAGCAGAAATGTTGGCAACTGCTCCAAAACAGTTGGGGTCCAAAAATGACTTTTTGGGAAGGAGTGTATCAAGTCCTACTTCAAGGCAGATGGAACTATTTCTTCATTCAAGGATGCATTCATGATTACATGGATCCAACTTCACATACTTTCACAGGAAGACACAATGAACTAGGAAAGGCCTGAATCTAAGGTACAAATGGCAATGTAATCAATTCAAAAGATCCTGTCAACTTTCTTTTGTTACAGGGTCCAGCACCTTCCAAAGAACAGGGAAAAATGATACTTCAGCAATTTGCATGGACTTGTTCAGTCTGAACAACTTTTATCTGTCAGGTATCTAGAATATTCTATACAGTAGCCCTGGTGATATTTCTCCAACAGACAGTGGGTCATCTTGAATGAGGACAGTAGCAGCATCTGTGGATATAATAGAAATGGAAAAATAAGCATATTTTGTCACTCTTTGACCACATTATAATTCTCAACTGCAAGTTCTTAAATACATTTGTTCAAATTCAGTCTTTCTCCAATCAGGCATTGTAGTGATGTCTTCTGTCATTTAATCTTCCAGAATTCCTGTGGAAAACCTCTAAGATCAACAATCAGGAAAAGAGTACAGATGAGCCATCTGATCCAACATCTGTTCAATAAAGACAGTATAAGAACGGTCTTGGAGATTCCACCATCAAAATAGTACAAAATCAAGTGTCTCCAGCAAGGATGTTATGTACACTTTTGGACACTAGAGTTCAGAACTGCAGCAACTAATCCCTAGGGTCTAAACATCAATAGAGTCTGACATTCAACAGTGCCTCTGGACACTGGTAGGACCTCCCAAATTACAGCTACACTTCCTGGTTTACAGCTATTGTCTTTCTCAATAGCACTTGTCCAAGAAAACAGAAAACCCTCCAGATCTTAGTTATGCATACCAGATTAGAATAGTTATGCCTTATGTTCACAGATGACAGCAGTTTCATTATAGATCCACCTGGCATTCAGGATCACCAGTTGGGAACCAGGCTGATCATGTATTCATAAAATTGGCACCAGACTTGAGCACAAGGAACAGGAAGGTAGAAAACATTTCTGCTCCTGTTCTTGTTCAATAATTTTTATGGTTTGTTTATTATGTTCCATGACATTCTGAGCAGAACAGATCATTTGATTCACTAAGGAGCAACTTCTTATTCCGATGCATAGCAAGTTTTCATAGTGGTCTAAATTAAAAAAAATCCTCTTGACAGAATCTAGGGAAGATTAAGTTCTCAAGACACCTTTTAATTACTAAGAGGAATGATTCATGCCATTTCTTCCTGGATCAGAGGGAAGAACAAATACATCATCAGAAATCATAATCTTCTCATTTTACCCCTATTTTCTTAGGGGATTGTTAATTTGCCTTCCAGTAATTATTTCTCCTATGTGTTGACAAGAAATGTAAACAATTAAAAATATCACAAAATCATCACTTTTTGGATGATTATTCCAATCCCACTGACATCCCATGGAGGTGTTTCTATTTTATGGAAGTGAACAGGTGTGAAATATGTAATTCGTTCATCAGGCTAATATTTAAGCATCTTCAATGTGAAGGCAAAACCTATCCATGTTCTACAATCTAATCACCTCATTTTCAGTACTAAAAACATTAGATGCCACCTGCTAGCACCACACCTGGCAAACCTGCTTCTGAAAGTCACACAAATTGTGGAATGTTATGCTTCATTATTGCAATGACACCATAATAAAGTAGAGGAGATTTAAAAATGGTTGGATTGAATAGGGTCCTGCTCATTCTATTCTTTATTGCATATTTTCATTGTGAAATAAAATCTGATGAACAGTTACCTGATGGAATCAATGATGGGGAAAAAAGGTTATCTGAATTTCACCAGTTTATAAAAGATATAAAGGATTGTGAATTGAAAGGATAACCTTATCACATTCGACAAGCATAAGAGGAATGGCTATAAATGGCATTCTTTTTCCTCACAAAATCATGTTCTTTTTTAAAAAAAATCATGCCCTGTATTTTGCAGAAAAGCAATAGTGTTTCATGTTCAAGCTACAGTACATATAGGTTAAAGTGGGATATTTGGGCTAAACTGGAACAGGAGTTCCTGTGGATTTTATTCCCCTTGTCGTTGCCAACTATAAGGGGATGGTACTTTCAAGATCATTGAATCAGCACAGTCTGAAGACATTTCCACAGTCATGTGGCCAGCATGTCATCACAGAGTGCTGTAATATTCCCACCAAAGTGATACCTATTTATCTATTCACATTTGCATGCTTTCAAACTGCTAGGCTGGCAGGAGCTGGGCCAAGGACACAAGCTCACCCCATTGTGTGAGGCTCAGGTCTGAAACCTGGGTTGCTAACTCTCCCATCCGACAAACCCAGAGTCTTAACAAGCCCAGAGTCTGAGCCATCATGCAACTCCGAAGCTGAAACAAGAATGTGTGGAATTGTCTCCAATTTTTATCACAATGAAAATCATATTTACACATAGATTTTAGAAGAGATCTTTTGTTGAGGTTGTTTTACTGTTCAGAGTCCCTGTTGTGACATGGGTAGCTGTATAAATCAAATTGAATAAGTAAATGTGTTTGATTATCGTGTAGTCATAATCCAGTTTCTCCCTTTAAGTCTGCTTCTTCCTGTCAATAGTAATTACTTAAGATTTGGTATTTAACCGCACCCCTTTAGGTTTATTTAACATAAAGTCACTTCTATTTTCCCCTTGGTAACTTAATGAATTCAAGCCAACTTTTCATGGTATAATACAACATTTGTAATAAAAAGATGCACTCTGAAAATTGAAATAATTCTATGTAATAAATAGAACTATGTGTATATAATCAACATATTTTTGATCCAATAAATCTGGTACACATTCTTCTACAAATACCAGATAATCAGGTACTAAAATTAAATGGAATTTATAAAATTAAAAATTAATGTGCAGTTTTATTGATACACACATATTCTCTCTCTCTCTCTCTCTCTCTCTCTCTCTCTCTCTCTCTCTCTCTCTCTCACACACACACACACACACACACACACACACACACACATGACCATCTCAGCAGATACCTTTCCATTATTTCAAAATGTATCTCTCTCAGATGTCATATATATATGCTAAATTTGAACCCATTTAGTCTAATCCTCTTAGAAAAAAAGCTGCTTTTGTTGCAGTTAAAGTTTCAGTAGCTCTGGGTTTAAGAATTTAAATTCCTAGTAAGACTAGTACTTGATTTCTGTAACCATTATTTCTCCTACTGCAATTACAGACATTGTTAAAAAAAAAGGAAGGAATAAATCCTGCTTTAGTCAGGGAAGAGCAGTCCTGCAAGCTTTTGATAGCAAGGCCAAAATGCTGTCCCCAAATCAAATCCTTGGGCCTGCCAGCTATGGATTAGTTCCAATGCTTTTGCCATTACCACAACAAGAATATTCATAAAGATTCGACTTGGCTGCCTTACTTGGGTTACATTTGCCTTGAGGGATTTCTAATCAAAGCCTGGAAAATAGGAAATACAGGAACAGATAGACAGTTTCAGCTTTGAGAAGAAAAGATTTTTATGCAGTAAGAAAAGACTATTTATTGCCATATATTCTTGGGAATATCTTCTAGTTGAGATTTGTGCTGAAAAATATATATCTTATATGCATGTTTTATTGAGAAAAAATGAAAAAGCAGCAATTCTTGATGATGTTTCCCTGGATTTTGAACAAAGCTAAGCCTGGACATCTTTTAGTTTTAGCTCCATTTAGTCATTCCATTCCATTCCATTTATCTATATCTTTCTATCTTTCTGTCTGTCTGTCTACCTACCTACCTACCTACCTACCTACCTACCTACCATCTCTATTTCCATCATCATCATCATCATCATCATCATCATCATCATCACCATCATCATCAAAAAATAACAGTGTACACAGCAAATGAGATAACTATGCTCGGTTTCATATCACAAATCACTAGTTGAACACTTCCCAAGCATTTAGGACTGCATGATGTATTGGAGGATTATGCGAGCAGATCCCAGTAAGGTAGCCTTCTGCACCTGACCAATGGTGATTTTGTCAGCACCAATTGTTTTTAAGTGCTTGCCTAGGTCTTTAGGCACAGCACCCAATTTGCCGATTACCACTGGAACCACCTGCACTGCCAGAGTCTCTGCAGTTTGATTTTCAAGTCCTGATATCTGGTGATTTTTTCAAGTTGTTTCTCATTGATTCTGCTGTCACGAGATATGGCAATGTTGACAGTCCACACTTTTTTATTCTCCACAATTGTGATATCCAGGATATTGTGTTTCAAAACTTTGTCAGTCTGTATTCGGAAGTCCCTCAGCAGTTTTGCATGCTCATTTTCGACCACTTTGTCAGGTTTATGATCCCACCAGTTCTTTGCTACAGGCAGATGGTAGTTGCGACACAAGTTCCAATGGACTATTTGAGTGACTGTGTTGTCATATTGTTTGTTTAGTTTTTGTTATTGTTATTGTTACTATTATTATTGTTGTTGTTGTTGTTATTATTTCAAGGTGGTAAAAATATGTAATACTTCTACCTCCTTTATTCCTTACCATAACCCTGTGAAGTGGATTGGGCTAAGATTGACTTTTATTGGTAAAGCAGAACTAGAACTCATGGTCTCTCAGTTTCTAGCTTGTGCCTTAACCACCAGATTAACCTGGTTCTCCTAATTAACCCCAAATACTTAGAGAAATATAAAATGAGGCAAAAGTCACATTGATGTTGAGGCAAAAGTCACATTGATGCAGCTTACACCAGGAAGGAAGGAAGGATGGAAGGAAGGGGTGATGAATACATATACATGTACACACAGAGTAGTTCTTAAAAGTTTGTGGACCTCTGGAGGGAAATTATTACTTTTTCAGTAAAAAGCATAGAGGGCCATTGAAGCTAGTATGTAAAAGGTAAGACTAGATGTGCTTTTATAGTTGTAGCAATGTTTTGGCAGAATCATACAGAAGTCTGTATTGTCGATAAAGAAGCCTGATGATGGCAGATGAGATACTTTGGGATAAGATAAAACAACTTACAACTTGGAGAGCTGAAACTGAAACCACTTACAAAAATGAAAAACTCTNTTTGTGCAGCTCAAAACTTTTTGAGCGGATGAAATGTCAGTAGACGGATGCTGGACGGATGGAGAGGATGAAAAACGGAGGCAGTGAGTACAGAACGGAAACATCGCGTTAACCAACAGATGAAAAGTGTTTCTCTCCGTTGTACATCCTCTTTCCATCCGTTAGTGCTGTGTGACAGGGGCTTAAGTATCTGCGAAAACTTAAGAAAACATACACACACACATACACACACACACAGCAGAATCTCATCTGCCATCATCAGGCTTCTGTATTGAGTTCGTATGTGGGTCAGGCTTATAAAATATATTTGTTTTTTTAAGTTTTCGCAGGTACTTACATGTATGCTGTTCAGCTTCCTTCAGGTATTATCCAAATTTAAGATACCAGGTTACCAACATCCTATGCACAAGCAAACCACCCAAAAGCAACTTGCACAAAGAAGAATTCAAAACGCTACAAACCCTAAAAAATGATTACAGCATAATAATACTCCCAGCAGACAAAGGGAATGCCACAGTAGTAATGGATAGAAAAGACTATGAAACAAAATT
>BHFT01073739.1:0-11145 GCA_004320025.1 Laticauda laticaudata | reverse complement strand
GGGTGCCTACCTGTTGACTTTATCTTGCCTTGGGACACTTTACTTGGGTCAGTTTTTTCTTTTACAATTTGTTATTAATAAAGTTTATCTTGCTTCCACAGACTTGCTTCAGTGTTTTTAGTCAGTAAAATCTTGGGAACTTTAGAAAATGGTTTAAGAGCCTTGCATGCTTGTGGGGAGTGGTAAATAGCAACTGGAATGGGCAGGGATATCTTTGGAATGGGTAATAGCATGTGGGATGGGTTTAGGAATATCAGTGGTTTTGGGGAGGGATAACCTTGTGGGATGGGTAATAGTGCTGGGTAGGTAGGATAGCAGTGGGAGGGGCAGGATACCAGTGGAAATGGGTAATAGCTGTGGGAATAGATAAAACCTCCAGTGCAAGCAATAGTGGACTCTTTAATGGTCACACCCTCCCAAGGTGCCACCACCTATGGCCCTTTTATTATCAATAACAATGTAATTATTCATCACACATTTCAACCATAAACACAACTCTTTACTAAATGCCTGTTCATTGTAGGACCACTCAACCATACATGGCACAATCTCATCAGTGTGATGAGACAGGCTGAAGGAAAGCATCCATTAAGCATCTACATCCTGGTCTTGCCACCCATGCTCCAGGCCTGTGGGAGTTGACGCAGTGGTTCAGGAGGTGCACGCTGTTCTTCCTCACGGGGTGTAAAGCTCTGTTGGCGCCTGGCACATCCACAGTGTCTATCAGGTCGCCCTTGCCTCCATTCACCAGGCCCATGTCCCCATGCCTTGTTGGTGGTCCCACAAGTCTGTTCCTGCAACCACTGCGTTAGCGGGTGCACATTGAGATTGTGCAGGATGCAGCAAGCTTCCACGATGCTCCTCACGGTCTCTGGGGCGATGCTGCGATGTTGGTGAAAAGTACCTGGAACCTGTTGGCCAGGATGCCAATGGGCAATTCTCCACCACCACCGCCTTGCCCGGACAGCCTTGTAGTTGAAGATCGCTTTCTTCACGGATGAGGCATCTGCAAGTGTAGGGCTTCATGAGGTAGGTTGCTGAGAGAGGCGTCATCCCCCACGATGAAGTAGGCACATCTTGTGTGTCAATTGGGCAGAGGTCTGGACTCTGGGAAGCCCATGATGAGGTTCCGTTTCCAGCCCTCCTTGAAAGCGTGGACTGGATTTATACCTGGGTATCTGAAGATGACCCATTGCCTGAAAGCAAATCCAATAGTACATGAAGTTGTAGTTCCAGCATCGACCAAGGCCGAAGAGGATGAATTCTTGAAGAAGCCCTTGTAGTTTGTGATAAGTTGGACGCTCTGACTTGGCTTGGAGGCTTTGGTAGCCACGTGTTTGCAATCTATGGCTCCAAAGTGTGGGGGGAAGTTCCAACTTCTGATAGCACTGCTTCTGCATAACTTCTTCCATCCTTTGTTCAATTGCAGGACACTGGAAGGAGCTCCTCCAGGTATTCTTCGATGATTGCCTTTGCCACCACTTCTCTGTCCACAAAATGCTGATGTGTTGTGTGTTGCACCCTCCAGGCTACTGATGCTCCTGTACGTGGTCCCGGAGGCCAGTTTGGCCAGAGTCAGTGCACTTGGAGTCCAGGGTCCGGCTGGGCCAAAGTTGGTGTTTGCCTTGGTCAACCTGGGTGCAGCCACTCCAAAGCTTTTGGTCAAACTATGGCTGCGCGGATCGTCATGAATGTTCTGGAATGCACGAGAGTCCTTCATTCCTCATGCTCCACCATTCAGCTTGTTTTACAGTCCTTGCTCTGCTCTTCTCGTGGATCATCTTCAGACCCAGACACTTCTTGGATGCCTCCTTTTCTTCATGTAAACAGGTGAAAGAGCGCTTAGAGGGCTTCGCCACCTGTTGTAGAACGATGGTGGCTACCAAAAGGAAGTGTGTGGACGATCCATGGTGGAGATGACTGGATGCTGTGGAAGAGCAAGAAAGCCAGATGAGGCTGAAGAGGTCTGCACCGCAGGGCTGCTGGACTGAAAGTGAAATCCAGGTGATTTCTCCCCCTTTTTATAGGAAATTTAGGTTTTCCGCTAGGTGTCCTTTTGCATTCCCTAGGCATCCCTGCGGACATCCTAAATATCCGCGATAGGTCCCCTATACGAACATTTTTTCTGTTTTAATGCTTTGTATGCAAGCTGCATCTGCTTTCATCCTTTCTACGTCCATGCTACTAACACTGCGTGTCCATTCCGCGTCCGTTTCACTTCCTCCCTCTGTCCGTTTTCCGCTGGAGCGGATGTGAGTTGCGCAGATGCGCAGCGGATGCCTAGAGGATATAGCGGACGCGTAACAGATGATGATGGATGTATAACGGATATTCCCTGTATGTGTAGCGGATTTGTAATGGACGTGTTGGATACTTTATCTGCTCAAACAGTTTTGTGCAGCTCAAAACTTTTTGAGCGGATGAAATGTCACTAGACGGATGCTGGACGGATAGAGAGTATGAAAAACGGACGCAGTGAGTACACAACGGATGCATCGCATTAACCAATGGATGGCAAGTGTTTATCTCCATTTTACATCCTCTTTCCATTCATTGGTGCTGTGTGACAGGGGCTTCACTTGATTGTTCTGTTATTCTGTTATAATACTTTTTTTCCTTGAATACATAAAATTTCATATATCAACTGAAATATAGCCATTTATTGCTGGAGTCCTTTGACTTTTTTTTAATCAGAGATTGCAATAAGCTAGAGCTTACTACAAATATATGCTAGGTTATTCACAAATCACAAACATTGTACGTCACATCTACAGTCTTTTGTTGTTTATGTTTGTTTCTTACAGCAGGAAGGCATATATTCTTCTTTGTCAGGTTGTCAGTTGGATAAGTACAAGCCGTTCATTTAGAGAGAGAAATTTGTTGGAAATTCTTTTTGAAACATTCCCATTTCCACTGGAAAATTCTTGTTCATTTTCCTCATTCATTCATTTAGCAATAGCAATAGCACTTAGACTTACATGCATCACTCCATAGTGCTTTACAGCAGTCTCTGAACAGTTTACAATTATCAGCATATTTCCCCCAACAAACTGGGTCCTCATTTTACCAACCAAAAGGATGGAAGATTGAGTCAACCTTGAGCTGGTCACAATTGAACTCCTGGCTGGGGGCAGGATTAGCTTGCAATACTGCATTGTAATCATTGATCCATCATCTCCTCTCATTTCTTTCATTTAATAGAACTCACTGCTTGAAACCTGGCTGCCTGATATTACTTCTATAGACTCTGTTTACTCAAAGGAAGCAGTTACTCAGTCCTTGGAGAAGAGATCTCTCAGAATACATCACTTATGGGTCCCCCCCCCCATTGGCTACAGCAGGGGTGTCAAACTCGAGGGCCACATCAGGGTTGTGTTTGACCTTGAGGGTTGGACTGGACATGGCCAAGGTGGGCGTGGCAAGCTCAATGTCACTCCTGTCGAGGGTGCCTGTGATGGCATGAGCACTCTGCTAGGAAACTGTCCCGAGCTCTGTTTTCACTGGCAGAGGATTACAGGAGGCCGTCGCAGCCAAAAACAGAGGATAGTTTTTTTCTGGCAGAAGCACCACGGGCTGGTCCCTCACTATTTCCAGGGTGGCCCTGCAGGCCAGATCTAAGCATCCCATGGGCTGGATCCGGCACCCGGGCCTTGAGTTTGACACCCCTGGCCTACAGCTAAGCACACAGCTTCTTTGTTCATATTGTCCTTCATTTGTTGTGGCTTCTTTATGTGAAACTCCCCTGGCAACTCCTCTTAGTGCTGTACAATCTGAGACTTCTCTTGGCCATTTTGAGGAATACATCATAGAGAGGTTGATGAGCTACCAGAAAAGGAAAGGGTTTTGAACAGAACAAAAGGGACATAATTTTCCAATTCGAAGAAACAGAAATGTTAGAAGTTCCTGATGTAGGATGAAATGCACTGTGAAAACATACAAGTTACTGGAGAAGGCAGTTGCTATGTTAAGAGTTCCTATGTATTCCTAGTGATTTTGGTTTACTTTTATTTAAACAAAAAAAAAAATTAAAAAAATCCATAAACTCTGAAGCTGTAAAATGAAAACCCGGGTGGACACTCAACAATTCTCACTGCCTAGAAAAGCCAAGGCTAATATCAAGAGCAGGCTGATAGGTTTCATTTCATGAGTGAGTCAGCCTATTCTGTAGCCTCAAATTGCATAAGCCTTCAAGGATCATCTTGAAAGAAAAGAAACTTCATTCTGCTTGTCAGGTCTTGGTAATTGATATGTTGGATGGTTCAGGCGTGCTGCTGCAGAACTATGAAATCAGTGAAAAAGAAAAAGAAAAAAGAAGGGGCTGTTATCAGGACATTCAAAATAAAGAATCTTTTACTACTTCAAAGTCAATTTCTTAACCTGGGTGTGAGAGAGGAACAAAGAGAGTGAAAATAAGTAATTCACTTTCTTTCTTTCTTTTAAATGAATAGAATAGAATAGAATAGAATGGAATACAATACAATACAATACAATACAATACAATACAATACAATACAATACAATACAATACAATACAATACAGCTGGAAGGGACCTTGGAAGTCTTCTAATTCAACCCCCTGCTCAAGCAGGAGAGCTATACCATCTCAGACAAGTGACTGTCCAGTCTCTCCTTAAAATCTCCCGTGATGGAGCGCCCATGATTTCTGAAGGCAAGCTGTTCCACTGGTTAATTGTGCTTACTGTTAGGAAGTTTCTCCTTAACTCCAGGTTGCTTCTCTCTTTGATCAGTTTCCAGCCATCATTTCTTGTTCTGCTCTCTGGTGCTTTGGAGAATAATAATAAATACTATTTTGCTTTAAAATTTTATTCAAACAAAGGAGAGTTTTGTTGACCTGTCAATTATGAAATTTTTACTGACAAAAAGAGCTGCTTTATGACTAATCTTTTTTTTTTTTGCATTTTGCATTTTGAAATGATTTGTAGTGATTTCAGTGCATCCAAATTCATTTGATTTCCAAATCTTTTGCCAAAAAAAATCTTCATATCATTATTTAATGTCTTCAGAATGGTTGCTGTATCTTTGTCTATTATGTCATTTTTAAATATAAATAAAATCCTAAAGATAATTAAGTAGAAGCAGGAAACTTTCCACTACTTTTGTATTTAGAGTGCTTCAAACATAAGAACTCAAACTCTGGATTTATTTCTGACAAAATGATTTGTTCAGTACACGTTAAAGTTATCTTTCTTCTTTTTAATTAAAATTTATTGGTAGTTGAAATAAGAATACTTTAGTCCCAGCATATTTACCACAGCATTAAATATTAATCTTGGCTGGTCCTGAAAAAGCTGGTTTGGATGTGATTATCATTTGATAGAAGACCCTGGAGTTTTAGTCTAGGTTGGAAATTAATGATCAGAAAACACACACACACACATACACACACACACACACACAAACACCCCTAGAAGACAATGTCCAATAACTTCTATGCTGTTCTTAAGAAAACTACATGAATGCTGAACTTGACTCAAGGCAATATTTGCTTTTAGCTTTATATATTGCTGCTGGTGATATCTTAAAACGAGTCAGTTTTAAGTTTTTTCCCAAGTTGGGAAAAAAATGCAGAAAAGGACAGCCAGTATGATGCTGAATGCGAATTGTCCAGGACAAAATATATGGGAATTGCTATATTAATTCCAGTTTGGGTTCTCCTTAGTGTTTTACAGCTAGTAGTGGATTACTGAGATAAATAAACTTTTGGACTGATCTAGCAAAGTTTTGGAATATCAGTTATTTTGATGCAACTATCTGCCTGCCTGCCTAGTTATTTGTCCAGGTTACTGTATATACACATAGACATGCCTAAAATCATGCAAAATAGAACATTAATTTTCTGTTGTCTTTGAAGATTCTTAGTCATCCACCTCATAGTAGTCTCAAAGGTGCTTTTTTTTTTTTTCAAATGGCAGCTGGACTGTTTTTTTTCCTTGAGGGAGAGGATGGAGAGGATCATTGGTTTGAAAGAGGGGTTAAAGAGGCCATTTATGTCAACAGTGAGAAGTCTTCACCCAAGACTTATCTAGGTCTTGGGGGAGATAGGTGGGGGAGGCACCACCTGTCTCCTGTCTACAACACAGCCCTTTCAGTAGTTCCAAGAAATTCCACAACCATTTGCAGCTGACCCTGAGGACACAGATAAACTCTCAAGTGGCCTCAACAGCTCTCAGAGAGAGTGCTAAGGAGCAGATCACTGTAAATAAATAGAATCCTTCTATCTCCACACAAACCTGTCATACCCTGTACTTCCATTCCCCTACTATCCAGTCACAACTGATGAGGCTTCTTAGATGAGAAATGAACCATCTTCCTCCTCAAGGAAAAAAGTACCTTTGTGACTAATTTTCTGTTGTAGAAGCAATCAAAATGATTGTAAGGCTATTTATATTAAGCAGTTAAAAAAGTTTCTTAATTGATTCTGAATGAAAAGAACCTGGGTAAATTTAGCAATGGGAAAATGTCAGGAAACATAGTTTAGGAAACTCATGAAGTTATTATGAACAATTAAATCTTTGGAATTTGGGAAAAGTCTACTTATAAAACAAGGGACACATGAAAACAAATGTGTAAAGCTTTTTCCCCTAAACTATTTCATGGGAACCTTTGTTCTATAACCCATTGTTACTCATAGGAAGAACTTCCAGCCTCTCTATCAATCAATTTTCCTCACTGTATAATTAAAATCCTGCAAGGATTATGCACATTCTTCTGATTATTCATACATCAATTAGGATTATACCAATAGGATAATAAGTACGTTTACCTGAGAGAGAGTCTGTAAAATTCATTAAAAAATGAGTGTTTTTCTTCCAGGCCAATAACACCTGAGATCTTGAGAAATGTGATATATTTTCCCCCTGGTGCTTCGGAACTTACAATGGATATACATTGCTCTAGAACAATATGCCTCAGGGTTACTGGTGACCAGAAACTGCTGAGCATCACGATATTATTAAGTATGTGATAAAGTTTCCTATGGCATGAAATTGTATTTGTAGTAATAACTTTTGAGCCTGTCCAGCCAGGTGGATTTTCTTCTTTTAAAATAGCAAGTTGTACAGAAGAAGCATCCTCAAGTAGGAATAAATTTTGTACTTTGTGTCAGTTTGTTTGTTTGTTTTCCTTTCAAGCCAATTCTGCTGACCTATGGATCCATTTCACCTCAGAAGACTTTGTCACATTTGTCACAAGTACATTATAATTTTTTCAGTATTAAAATATCATTTGCATTCATCCATTTAACAATCTGTTGAAAAATATTTTATACTTCAGATACTTTTCAGCAAACAAGGCATTACTCATCCCAAAATACTTTATTCATGCAGTTATAGCATGCAATTTAAAATTAACTCACTAACAGATGAGGTAAACTGGGAGATGTTATAGCTGAGGGACAATTATTTGTTTGGTCACTTTTACTCTTTGAAATGATAAATATTTATGTGCAATGTTCAAAAACAATGATACAATTTAAGTTAGTGATCAGTTGAAGTGTTTTCTGAATTGATTTTAAGGTGTTTTCTTATTTGTTTAAGTGGACAATGTAAAGAAGAGGAATTTGAACCTTTTTCTGTTAATCCTTTTCTGGTTTGAGAATTGAGACAGCATTGGTTGCTTCATCTGGTCCTGTGTTAAGATATGGATGGAGGACATGTGCCATACTTCTCTTGTAAGACTTCTCAACAGCTTTTCATACCATAGTATCCTTGTGGGTTGTACAATAAATGGGTAGTTGTAATCAGAAGCTGCACATTCTGTGTAGATATAAAAAAGTATTACTGGAAAGTCCTAATGGAGCACTTCTCATTATAGAAATTAGAATTTCACTCTGCACCCATAATTAATAAAACCAATATCAAAATAAATTTTCACAATCTGAAGAAAAATTGGCAGAAAACTATAATAGCTTTGTAGTTGAAAGTGATAGTTAAACATTTAAATGTCTAAGTAATAAAAGACATCTGGGTTATAATGTTGATTTATTTATTAAATAGAAATGTATACCCATTGTTTTCTCCATTACTTGGTAATATTACAAATAAGTGCCATAAACATAATATTAAAATGAATGCTATTAAGTTTGCCACAATACAGAAGAACTAAAAAAAAAGAACAGCAGAAAGTCATAAAAGCAACAGCAAACTACAAATTACTGTGTATTAAAATTCTGGGTAAATAATTTGGCATATAAAGTTGAACTGTATGTTGCCAAAAGTGATTAGGCACCAAGAAATAAGTCATCCATTATGATACTAATGAAATAGCAAATTTATATTATACTTTTGTGGCATGTTTATAGATCTTCCTCAGTTTAAACCAGCACATTCAGTTGAGGCTAGAAACAAAATGCAAAAAAAATAAAGTTATTTTAAATGAAAAAGAAG
This sequence comes from Laticauda laticaudata, assembly GCA_004320025.1. NCBI lineage: Eukaryota > Metazoa > Chordata > Lepidosauria > Squamata > Elapidae > Laticauda > Laticauda laticaudata. The sequence goes on along the minus strand of BHFT01073739.1, from coordinate 2,740 downwards.
AATTATTTGGTCCAATTAAAATGAAACGTGGACACCCCTTGTTTGGGCTAGATCAGTGGTGGGATTCCACCTGCTTGTCTTGGTTCTGCCGAACCAGTAATGGCGATGAGCATTGAGCACTGAACTGTTCTCTCCGCCGCTCAGCTGTCGGGCCCACCCGCCTGTCTGGGCTCCCATACTCACCTTTATCTTCTGCTTCTGAAGTGCATCTGCTTTGCGCAGCTCAGAAGAGTGCCGCACGGCAACTGCTGAAGTGCGCCTGTGCAAAGTGCACATTTGGCATTCACACATACACAAAGTGTGAGCACATGTGTAAAGCACACCCATCAAACCACGCCCACCAAACCGGTGGTAAAACTTTTTGAATCCCACCACTGGGCCAGAAATTCACTTTTGGAATCTTAAGGTATGGAGCTATTGCAAAATAACTTCACAAAATGGCTGCCATGGGAGGAAGACATACTTTATTACAAAGTATGATTTGCAACAATGCCATCTGAATCTAGTTATCTTCACTATACCTTTGTCCTTTTTCCCCCTGTGCAAATGAATAAAATCACACAGCAATAAAGCTGATGTTGAGAGGAATGTTTCATCATTCTGATAAGACTATGATTTTTTTTAACAAATAACTTGTCAGGTGGAGCTAGTGTTTCAAGGCAGATGTATATGGATGCACTGATACTCCAGGATCCTTTTTTGACCTCCTGAGTTATGGACTGGATATTTTACACTGCTTTATCTAACTTACTAAATGTATCCATTCCTAGATTAAGCCAGCTTGGCCTCAATCACAAACTGTCCTAATGTGCCTTATGTTAGACTGATCCTGGCAACATTCTGGAAACTATAGCTGAGAGAAAATGTAGGTCCTAAGATATTGAAAAGGACAGCTGTGAGGGAACCCATGAAACTAATAATGATTTTATCTATCCTTGAATTGCTCATGATCATTAATACAAATATGGTTACATCTCTTGGCTTATTTTAATATGTTGCCCTTACTGATTTTATTGACATCATCATCATCATCATCATCATCATCATCATCATCATCATCATCATTGTCTGTTCCTTTAATATTCTTGTTATCCACTCTGGAATACTTTTATGAAGGACAGGATACAAATGGAACAAATAAATAATGAAGCAAAGGATTTTCTTATATTAATTATAATATGCACATAGGCAAAAGAGTATGGGAATATGTCCCTAAACAAATAAATCAAGGAGAGAAGTTATCAGAATATCCAATTCCAAAAAGGAATTTAGTGTCACCTCTTATTTTCTTCAATCCTTTGTTGTAAACCTTGATGGTTAAAAATTATTAGTAAGTAAATCTTCATTTCTCTTGCTTAATCTTATTTTAAATTCTGATTTATGACAATTCATTGTATTTCCACAAAAATGGAATAACATGGTGGCCTAGTGATGAAGACATTCACCTCCCACTCAGAAGATTGGGAGTTCAATCCTAATTAACAGCAGATATTTTCTTTTTGAGATACAAATAAAATATATCTGCTGTGAACTCCATGTAGGCATCCAGAAGGGCATCTGGCCAGTAAATACTCAATCCATCTGGTAGCCTTGATTCTATCCTGAATGAAGGGACTATAGCTTGTACAAAGAAAAAAAAGGGTATTTCATAAAAATAGAAAACAATCTTTTTTTTTAAAGAAGATCTTTGCTTTTTCTCTAGAAGGTATTGTCTCATAATATCAGATAGATGGATGGCTCTCATAAAAGATAAAGCTGTTACAGTTTGAAGAGAATAGTTAAAGAAGATTTTTAAAACATAATTGTCCAATTTTTTTAATGCTGTCCTCATGGTGTTGAATGTCAGTGATACAAACTCATTAATCTTCAGTCCACAGCGTTTTAGATATTAAATGTCCAAGCAAATATTTTGGATAAGAAAAGATATTAGGAAAGTTGGTAACACAACAATGCAATTAAATCTGAGGATCTTTTCTTCCTTGGGAAACATTAATATGCTCATTAAGGCCAAAACATAATAGTCATCTTTGTATGCCAATTTTATTTGTTAAGTTGGCAACTAATATTCTCCTGTTAACTGCAATATAGTATGTTTGTACTCTCCCATTAAACAATGCACTGAAGCTATTCACCAGAGACAGGGGTAATATTTGATGTTGTTTCTGATCAGGGCCATTATTTCAGCTAAGCTATGTGTGTTTTCAGAAATCTACTTGGTTTTTGATGCTTCTGCTATCTACTATTGGGTTCTAGAATAGTTCTAGAAATAGTTCTAGAAATATTCAGGCACCCATTATAACTGATTAAATCTGCTATATAAAGCTATATATGTACATATATACATGTCATATTCCCTTTTAAGCTTTGCAGTATTACATTGGGTAATACAAGGAGTAATAAAGTAAGCCAAAGAAAGCAAATGGATGAGAAAAAGGCATTGTTCACATTAGTTTACACCATCATCATTTGTTTTCTCTCTTCATACTTCTCTGTCCTTGCAAATCATTTTTTCAACATGATAATTAATCATCTTCTCCAAAGCTGAGACAGCTTGATTCCCCATACAAGTGTGTGCACTTAAATCACTGTTGCTATAATGTTGCTGCATACGTAAAAAAAGAAACTTATTTTCTTGTCAGTAAGAGCAGAAATTTTAAATGTCTTGCTTAAGCCCCTGTCACACAGCACCAACGGATGGAAAGAGGATGTAAAACGGAGAGAAACACTTGCCATCCATTGG
>BHFT01073731.1:0-23193 GCA_004320025.1 Laticauda laticaudata | reverse complement strand
CCTCAGCCTGCTAATTGAAGATCCTCTCTTCAAGGGTGAGATTCTTGACTGGGATAGTAGTGTTTGCCAGCTCATGATGGTAGGTTCTGAGGGACGAAAACGTTCATCACAATATGAAGCTAGGGCCCACATCTTGCTGTGTCATCTGGGTAGGGGCTTCTAGATCTTGGAAACCCATGATGAGGTTCGCGTTCCATCCCAATCCCTTGACGGCTCACTAGCATTGCTATACCCTGGCCATCTGAAGCTGACCTGCCTGAAGCATCATGTACCATGAAACTTTGTAGTCCCAGCATCAACCATGGCAACAAGAGGGATGATACTTGAAGAAAAAGCCCTTGTAGTTTGAAATAACGTGACCCTGAGCTTCGCTGGAGCTTTGCAAGGCCACGTGCACTCCCATCTATGGCTCCAAAGTGTGGGCGGAAAGTTTCACACCCTCTGATACCACTTGCTCTGCCAACTTTCTTCCAGCCGTGTTTGGATGGTGGGCCCACCTTCGAGCGAGGTCACATACCACATTATTTCTTATCGATGCATGGCCTCACCAATTCTCTGACTCTTTGCTGCCGATATAGCTTTTTGTGTGCACCCCCCGACGCATTACTCGCATGTTCTATGTGCGTTCCAGAGGCCAGGTGGCGCAGAGGTCACGTGCCCACCTTCAGTCCAGGGTCCACTATGGTTGAATGGAAGTTTGTAGCTAACTAGCGCTGTCAACCTGCTGGTCTCAGACGCTCTACAAGGGTTCGTCCAACATCGGCTGGTGGCATCCCCATGCAAGTGCTAGAATGACAAGGGGTCTTCACTTCGCTTCAGCTTCCACCATCAAACTCGGTCATACCCAGTCCAAAAACTCATCTTTATTCATCACGATCCCATCCCTCGCCCACACATTTCTTGATGTCTCCTTTCTTCTCTTCGTGTATAAACAAGCGGTGAAACAGTCTGAAACAGGTTTGGTTCTGGTATGAATGATCGCACGCTTTACCATACGGACATGTGTCATGATCCATGGTGGAGAACTAATGTATGATGTGGAAGCACCAAGATTCAAGGTGAAGAGGTCTGTTACACCGCACAGCTGCTGGACTACATACTGAAGATCCAGGATTTCTCCCCCCTTTTTTATAGCGGAAATCATCCGGTAGTCCGCTAGTGTGGCCTTCTACATATCTAGACATACTGCAGACATCCTAAATATACGAGATTACATCCCAGATACAAATGTTTTTGTCTGTTTTTAATCCTTATAACGAGATGCATACGCTTACATCCTTTCTTATTTCCGTGCTACTAACACCTGTGTAGACGTTCCCTGCAGCCCTCTTGTTTCCTCCCTCTTTCGCTTTTCAGCTCAGTGGTCATTGTGCAGTTTGGCGGCGTATGCCCAGAGGCATGCAGACGAGGTACCAGTGGACGTTTAATGGGGCATGATCAAGCGGACATAGAATTGTTTACTTGCCCGTTATATTTCACGGATGTACATCGTACCATGGCCGAAAGTCTCATCCGTTCCACAAAGGTTTTTTGTGCAGCTGCACAAACTTCTGGCGCCCAGATAAATTGCAGCAGTGGACGGTATGCTACGAGGGATAAAGCGGTATGAAACACATATGCAGTGAGTACACACGAATTGCAAAGCGTTTTCCAATGGATGGCAAGCTTTTTTTAACATTTTACATCCTCTTTGCATCCGTAAGTGCAGTGGGACAGGGCCTTAAGGAGCAACTGACTGAGGCACTTGCCAATTTTCTCTTTATATGGAGAGGTTTGAAAAAACAATTTACTCCTGACTCTCCATTTTTCACTGTGGTCATGGCTCAGGTTTTCATTGAATGTTTTCAGTCCAGCATTATTTCCTGCAGATGTCCTGCAGTCTATAATCTTCTTTGAATAGGTCTCACCCTGCAACAGATATATTTGGATGGATAATTATTCTTTTGTTTGTGCATGTGCATGTATAAAATTATGCATAAATGTTATTTTGCAATGTACATGAGTATGGCGCATGCATATATATATTTATATAGAGAGAGAGATGGAGAGAGGGAGGGAATGAGAGACATTATGTCAATGCATATGCAGTATGTCAAGGAAATAACTATTGTCTAATGAAAGGATTGGTTAACCTACAATCTGCACTATTTGTTGTCAAAGTATCTGAGTCCATACAGGATTTTTCTTAAGTTGGTTTGAACTAAAATGTCATCCCCATAGGGTGGGAGCAGTATAATGATAAATGTGGTATCCTGGTAATTAGCCAGCAAAAGTACCTCTTATTAAGAAATAAATAGAAGTATGTAGCATGATTTCTACAAAAATTGGCAGCGTTACTCTCAGAATGCTAGTTTTTAGAGAAACTAACTTTTTGGTTTTTTCTCTTGTACCCATTTCGAAACTGATTTATGATTTTTTTAAAAAAAACTTAAATATTTGTCTGTATTTTTGAGAATATTATTTTCTAATATTTAAGAAATCAACAGCACAGGAAACCTAAAACTATTTTAGTGAACTTGGCTGTCTTGCAAGTGCTGTATCTACTACCGTACTACTTTAGTTTACAGAAGGATCTTGACTGGAACAGTGGGCCCTAACTACCAACATGAAATTCAATGGTGAGAAAAGTAAGGTTCTACATTTAGGCAAGAAAACATAAATGCACAGATACAAATACAGATAAATAGATATTATATGGCTCTACAAGTAACTGTTGATGATCCTAGTGGACCATAACTTAAATATGAGCCAGCAATGTTCTGCAGCTGCCAAAAAAGCTAATGTAATCTTCAATCTTTTCTCAACATTACCTTTGTGCTCTGGATTTTAAAAAAATACTTCAATTCCTTTTATCTAAATAATATTTACTGCATATCTGCATGTATGTAATCTTCCTTAATCCCTACATAAAATTCCTGAATAAACATATTCTACCAATAGAAGAGAAGTGTGTTTTCTGAGCAATTTAAAAAGCATTTAACAATATTTACCTATGTTGTCCATCTTAATAGAAGATTTTGCTTTTGAATTCAGAGGTATGTGTGTCTAGTTACACCTATCAAATGGAAAACAAATTTTAAAATGAGTATAGATCATTAAAGCTTTTAATATACTCATTTCCTGCCTGACATAATTTTTTTTTGGAAGGTAGGTTGTTGTTGTTTTAAAGCTGAACTGATTTCCTTATTATTTGCTGATGCTGATTTAGTTTTTGATGGTGTCAAATAAATGTTATTTTCCTTTAAATATATTTTAAAATTTCTCTATATCCTTGTCATATTTCAATGATTGCAATAAATAATACACACATCCTCTGTCATAACAAAGTGACATATTTGGTAGCTTTCATATATGATATACTTCATGGATAGTTTTTCAGGTATTATTCATTTTTATGTTCACAGATACACATTCACATGCCCAGCAATTTTTAAGAGCAAGCTATTCACTCCAACGTTAAATAGAAGAAAATATTTTCAGCATTTTAAAAAGGAATGTCCTGAGGAATAATTGAAAGGTATATTTCTATTTCTTTTTTATGTCTCACAAAGCCCGTTTATTGTGTCAGAAAGTACTTTGCTGAATTTTGGGTTTGATTTAAAGGATATTTTCTTCTGAAGTGGCAAAACATTTGATTTGAAGGTTTACTAAATATCTTGTTGTACTCATCTTTCAGAATTGCTGCTATTGTTAGATAAAAAGAAACCAAGATGCAAAGAAATAGCAATGGTGTTGATAAGAGAAAAAGAGGAAATCTACATGCCATTGTAATACAAGTTAATGCTCTTTAAAAGGTTGTGAAATAATGTAGTAGAATTAAAGTCTCAATGCCAATTTAGAAATGGATTACAGTAATACAAGAATACAGATAGTTGAGCGTGGCTGAAATGGTGCTCCTGGTTGTATGTGTTGGAACAGGAAAGCATTTACCTGGAAATTTATTTCTCAGCTCTGAGGAAACAAAACATGACCTACATTTCACTAAAGGCCTGGTCCCACTGCACTTACGGATGCAAAGAGGATGTAAAACGTTAAAAAAAGCTTGCCATCCGTTGGANGAAAGAGGGAGGAAAGAAAAGGTACATGGAATGTCTATACATCGTTAGTAGCACGGAAATAGAAAGGATGCGCAGTGAACAGTTTGCATCGATATACATCGTGCGGCATCCCCTTTCTTTCCTTTAGGCATACGTGATGCATCCACTTCATCCGCTATGCGTCCACTTCGCAATTATCCCCCGTAACCCCTTCGGAGGTGTCATCCCCTTCCATCCACTTTCATCCACTAGGCTTCCGATGAACATCCGATGAACATCCGTTTAACATCCCCGCTACATACTACCCACATCCATTCTTTTCCGTTGTTTTCTGTTCTGTTTATGTAAATTTTCACCACTTTTTGGAGCGGATGACAACGGATGGAGCCACCCCCCGAAATTTTGCTCATCTGTGGTATCCTTTATGCATACATTTTGCGTCCGTCGGCCAGTGGGACCGGGCCTTTAAGTCAGCTGTTGCTTGCTAATCCTATGGGTTTCTTTTTATTAATGTCACCAATTGCTAATGTGGTTAACATTGTCATGACTGAACAACATAGTGGGATAAACTGCAGCTGTTATTTTTTTATTCAGTATCTACCAACTCATGAGTTTTTGAAAAATACAATTAGTAGAGATTATTTGAGGAAGTGTTTTGCTCCTTTCCCATTTTATATAGATTAAAATGTATCTTAAACTTTGTCAGACTATTTCTTATTTTCATTACATTTCATATTATGTTAAATTTAAGAAAATATTTATGGCAAAAAAAGATTGAAACAAAAATACAGTACACTACAGTGATGATTCCCCTTCTCAGTGGGATATCAAAATAAGTGTAATGTTCATAGATAAAATCTAGAGAAAAGTAACAAAATTTTATTTCTAAAAATATCAATTATCACATTTTAATTAAGTAATTATAATTCCATTAAGATATTTTTGGGAAAATATGCATCTCCAACTGTGTATGCAATCGCTCATGTATTTTTATTTAATATATGCTTGCTATACTAAGTTGTTTAAAATTACTTTCTTCCTTCTTTTCACTCCCTTTCCACATATTTCTTACCATGCAAATATGTATTTTTATTGAAGTATTGACCTTTTAAATTCAGTACTTCTTTCGATCGTATCAATATTAAAAAAAATACCGCTAGGGAAAATCAAAGTAACTGATTTGTTGCTTTATGTCAGAATTTGCTTATTTGTGTCGGAAGCATCACAGTTAAAATAAGGCATACTGTATGACATAAAATTTAAAATATAAAATACAAGATCAAAATATGAACAAGTTAAACAGAACTTGCCTAGAAACCAAGCAAACAAAGCCATGAGGTCCTCAAGTGTGCATTAATCAGGACATAAGGACAGGTATACAAATGTGTTGTCTTCATGTCATCACAATTGCAAAGGACAAAACCCATGAAATAACGCCTTTTTTTCAAAATATCTCTGGATCTTGTTATACCAATCTATTCAATGATTTCCATACTTCCTAGCTTTTGTCAGGCCCAAATCTCTGCATCTTCACTGGTTCAATCTAGTGGTGGTTCTTTGTACCTTTCCATAGGTCATCTCTGCTTTAAAATTCTCTGAAGCCTTTCACTGACCTAAGGAAGCTTTTCCTAAATTTTAATCTTTATAGGCCATAGCTGGAAATTAATGAGCTCTACCTGGGGTGCCAAACCAAGGGTCCTTAAGACAATAGCTCTAACTCTTTGCTATTGGGCAGGTGAATATGCTTGCTCAGTCTAGTACAATTAGCACAAGGTGAGAAAGTAGATAATGCTGTGAATCTGAGGAACTGTATATTAAAATGTACAATAAGGAACTTCCTATTCTCTGTTTTGCCTTTGTATATAAAAAATGTATTGTATACTTCTTGAGGGATTATCCCAAGGCCCAAGGTCCATATGATTGAATTCTGAATCATTTTGTAATAGATAAATGCAAGACACATTCCTACAAAATCAATAAGAAGCACACAATAACAGACCTTGATTGGACAGCACCTTTTCTCTGTATCTTGCCTTGGTGTTACATGTAGAATGGGAATAGAGGAGCTGATGCTTTCATACAAATTTGGAGTTTGAATGAAAAAATTATCATTAAGTTTGGCTCTTTATCCCATCAAAATAAGAAAATTTAGACTGATATTGGGGGAGAAGGGTAAGGAGAATAGTTATAGAACTCACAATTTCCTGTATTGCTTCATTTGGGCAGGGAATTGTTCCTGAGAGAATTGACTGAAGAACTTGGGAGAATTTACCAGACTAAATACTCATAGCAGAAAAGATATTCAAATATTTGATAATTGAAGTTTTATACTTGAAAAGATCAGAATTGTAATATTTGGTAATCTCTGTGACAGTCTATGGAATCAAAAGTTGGACTTTGAAGATGCAACTTAGGAAATGTATTGATGTTTTTTTACTTCAGTATTAGAGAAGAGAATATCATGGATGGCTAAGAAAATGATTCAAAATTCTCACTTGAGGTAAAAACATTACATTTTGTTATCAATATTGTATTGTTATAAAATACCTAGTTTTGTTGAGAAGTCAATAATGCTGTGAAAAGAAGGAAATTATGTCCAATAGCTAGATGGGTGGACTCAATTACAGCTCTGATGGGTGTGCAGTTGGGATGCCTGAAGGATTATGTTGAGCATAATCCAAGTGAAAAACCATCTATATGACCACTAGAAGTTAACAGTGATTTTTGGCGCATAATAGTGATAGTTACAATCTTAATATTCAGTAGTAAAAAAGCTTGATCCATCTAAACCTCAGCCTGCACCACAGGACTTAGTTGAAAATAGTTCAACTGAGGAGACATACAGGGTGAGTCAGCTGATTTGAGGCCCAAGCTGAGTAAGATCTCAACATGTCTCAATTAAGAAGAAAAAAGCAAAGGAAATGAAGCCATACAGTATGTTTAAAAGAGAAAAAAAAGACAGTTAAGCTGATAGGTATGGTTAAATGCAAATTACAGATTTGTTTGTGACATGTAGTGTTCATATTTTCTAACTGTGATTTTTTTAGAATGTTGTTGTTTTATTTACCTGGAATGTTGGAATAAAAATGAACTAATCCTGGATATTACTGGAATTGAAATTTATTTCTCTGGCCTTTTTGATAAAATATGTCCTGATACATGTTTTCTACACAAAAAGCTTTGAGTCTGCAGTGTGATTTATCATTTTTGAATGGGCTATTGAACCAGTTACAAATCAGTTAGCTCCAGAACAACCTTTCCATGAAACAAGGAAACTACAACTCACACAAGATATCTCATTTAAAATATCACTAGGCCCTTCTCATTGCAGTCATGGATAGTAGATACAATCAGACATCCTTTTCACACAGAAGATGCCCTAAGTGTTTGATGAAATTGGATATTGGGAATATGTCTTCCTGAGGTCTGGATTTTACAAGGAATTGTGCTTCCAGCTAATTTAACCCTAAAAGCTAGACAGCTTAGCTATTCAGGCCAATGAATAGCTTTTTAAAAAGCTTTTCATATTTTTTTTGAAAGATAAGCATTTTGAAATCATTTATACAATAGCTACAATGCCTAAACCCTAACAACCCAATGACAGAAATAGGTGACTTCCTCTTTTTTCTTTTTTTCTTTGACAAGGAAAAAAGGCTAGAATTAGCTTTAAAATCTTGCAAGATACAAGAACTAGAGGAGGGTTTGGATTACCTAATTGGGAATTGTACTACCAATCTGCTGTGTTAACATGGATGAAAGAATTGCTTGTATTGAGAAATACAAGACTATTGAAATTGGAGGGGCATGATTTACAATTGGGTTGGCATACTTTTTAATGGTATGGGAAAAATAAGATACACGGCTACTTTCAAAGACATTATATAAGAAATGCTTTATTGTCAACATGGAAAAAATTAGAAAGCAGCACTATTTGAAGGTACCAGTTTGGCTTTCGACAATGGAAGCACTTATTCACCCAAATGTTATTAATATGGGAAATATTGTTAGATATAAAGATATCTTGAATGCATAGGATGAACTCAAAACTAAACAAGAATTAAATGAACAAGGGACTGATATGGTTTGGTATTCATATGTACAAATACAGCTGAGATATGAAAAAGATCTGAAACAAGATGGGTTCTATAAAGAATTGACAGAACTTGATAAAATATTAACAGAAACAGAAAAAAAATTGATAGATGTTTTATAGATGGCATTTTGCACTGGCAAGGTTGGCAAGGGTGTTTAAAGATAAATCAGAAAAATGCTGGAAATGTCATCACACACCAAGAACATATTATCATATGTGGTGGCTATGCGTAAAAGCAAAGAGATATGTGGTTGGAAAAGATAATACAACAACACATAGATTTAAGACCTGAAATATTTTTGTTGGGGATCATACCAGAAACTTACAATAGAGTTAAGATATATTTAATTATCCATGTAGTAACTGCAGCTAGAATTGTATTTGCACAAAATTGGAAAAATGAAAAGATTCCAATAGAAGAGGATGTAATAAAGAAAATACTAGAACGTGCAGGAATAAACAGATTAACACTTGCAATTAAAGAGAAGGATCAAACTGAATAATATCACATATGGAGATTATTTTATCAATGGCTAGACAAAAATATGAAAGCTAGAAATAATTATTAGACCATTGAAATACAGAAAATATGTTAATAGAATTGAATATGTAAAGAAATGTTATAGAAATAACTTGTATATACTAATATGATAAGAATGTTATAAGAATAGAGAATTAATATTAAAATAATGAATATGGTTGTAAAATTTAATTGTTATGGCACAAGACATTTCTAACCAGATGACACACTGTTGAATGAAAGATGAATTAAATGTATGCATTTTAAATAAAATAAAAATATATTTTAAAAAAAGAAGTAGGTGACTTAATTAATGCCATTATATTACATCCTCAAATTGTATTTGATTGTTTTAATCTGATCCTGGACTAAAATAAAATGTTCATTCATTCATCTTGTCCACACCGATACGAGTAAGGTTGTTATCAAATGCTTACTGAGAAAAATGTATATTATAATGTATAAAATTCCTCTGCAGTTCTAAACCAATCAGAGAAAATATTAGCTTGATCTGATTTGTTCTTGACAAACCTATGCTTGTGCCCGATAGTGGCAACGTTCTTTTTCTGCTCTCAGATATGCAGTTTGACAAGCAGTTTCTTGCCCAAGACAGATGTTAATTTAACTGATCTCAGTCTCTTAAATATTCTCTAATACTTTTGTTGAATATTGGTATTATGGTTTTTTTTTTCAATCTTCTGGCTCCTTTAAATTTCTCCAGGAGTATTGAGGGATTATATTCTCCAGGTTATTTTTGCCATCTCCTTCAACACTGTGAAAGAGAATTCACTTGGCCTCAAAGATATGAATTTGTTTGTGCTAGCAAAGTGGATTTATCATTTTTTCTTTCTCAGTCATGTTAGAAAAGCTATCCCCATCTTCTGCAAAAAGCAAATGCAAAGTAGTAGTTATTTAATGCTGCCTTCTTCCTGTTAACCTATTATCACCTATTATTTCAATTGCACAGCCAGCCAGATGTTCAGACGAGATTTGGCATTTTTGTTTGCCTACTGGGTCCTTCCTGAGGACCTGGGATAAGTAGAGATTGATGTTTGATGGCATCACAGATATCATCATAGGATGAAAGCTGTTCCCAATAAAGCTGCCTTTTGCAATTGACTAATGGTGAACTTGCCAATACGGATAGTACCCAAGTTGTACTCCAATTGTTTTGCGTCTGCACCCAAGGAGCCCATTACTATTAGCATTATCTTGGCTTATTTTTGCTGCAATTGTTCTATTTCAATTTGCAGATCTTTGTATTTTGTTAACTTCTCTAGTTCTTTCCCCTCTATTCTGCTATCTCCAGGTACACATCCACTAGTCAGACTTTATTATTATTTCAATGTTTATATACTGTCATAATCAATTAAAATTCTTGCATTGAAGCAAAAGTAAAATAATACCAAAAGAGAATGCTAATAATAATTATACTTAATAAAAAGTAACAATATAACATTGTAACAATGCTGTACAGTAGATAGCTGCCTGAAAACCCTATGGATAGAGACACGGTGAAATAAAATGGTTTTAATAGCCTTGTGAATTTCAGCATGGGAAAAGCATGTACTTCAAAGAATAGTTACCTGCTGTAATTATTTGCAGCTTCTGAATAATCCTCATTGGCAATTTTACAAAAAATGAATTGCAGGAATTCACCAATGGGTTAATCAAAACACAGTGTAATTACTATTGCCAGAGCATCTTGATCAGTGTTGTAATTGCCAGCAGAGAAATGCAGGTAGTTCCCTTGTACATTATATTAATCAGTTGTTTAAATTCAAGCTATAGTCCAGGGGGAATCCCAAAGCATGAACCAAGGATTGTGATTCTATTCAGAGTATCTAGCAGGAACTAGTACTACCTGGATTATTTTTAAAGAATAGCAATTCAGTCCTGATAGAACCTAATATGGATTACTCTGGCCAGTCAGTAATAGCCTTCAAACTCTAGTGATATGTCCTGTTTGGTTTGTATCCTGAAGTCAATAGATGATCTCTCCCTATAGTTTCTCATGGATATTAAATAAAGGAAAAAACACAATCTTATAAAAGCAAAGAGAATAATAAAGAACTCAAATGGGTGAGATCCGGCTTAATAGCAGTAACTGTGAAAGGGAATTTGGAGTCTTAGTGGACAACCAGTTAAATGTGAGCTAGTAGTATGCAGCGGCAGCAAAAAAAGTCAATGCAATCCGAAGTAGCATTAACAGAGGGATACAATCAAGATCAAGTGATGTACTAATACCACTCTATAAAGCCTAGAATACTGTATACACTTTTGGTTACCACACTATAAAAATATGTTGAGACTCTAGAAAAAGTGCAGAGAAGAGCAACCAGGATGATTAGAGAACTCAAGACTAAAACATATGAAGAACAGGAACTGGGCATGGTTAGTCTAGTAAAAAAAAGAACCAAGGGAGGCATAATAGCAGTGGTTCCATTATTTGAAGGGCTGCCATGGAGAAAAGGGGTCAAGCTAACTCTTGTCATCATGTCATCATGTTGTCACATGATGTATCACAACTTTCCTCCCCTTTGCTAAACCAGGGGTGGCTGTGGCCAGCATGTGATTCATCTGGTCCTCAGGCTGCGAGTTTGACATCTCTGCTATAAAACTTGTGCAATGCACCCAAAATAAAATTTAGTATTGAAAGGAGAAGAATATCTCTCATTTGGGGGCATTGTTTGTAGGAGTTGGACAATTAGTGACAGGTGAGATTGGGAGGAATTAATTTTTTCTGACATGTAACAGTTTGAACTGAAAAAGCAATCTATCTTGAATAGGAGCCTTCAGTATCATATAAACATGCATAATACTAAATTCAAATAGGATCACTAACATTCTTCCATACCACTTTAGTAATAAGTGCCTCTAATTATTAGATATTGTCAGCCGTCATCAGCTCTTTTTTTCCTAGTTCTTTATTTTGGCTAAAATTTTTCTGTTCTAGCTTCCTAATGATAGTACGACACCAGTACCAACTCCAGTACCTCAGCAACATTGATTTGATGCTGAGATGCCTGAAAAATGGAATTCAGCCTTGTTTCTCACTTTCCTTAAAAAAGGCTTTCATATGCACTCTCACTTAAACAAAAACACAACCAGTAAAAACCTGACTGTAACTTTATAATTCCAGCAAAAATCATTATGGATTTGAACTTTTAATAATTTAAAAATTGCAATTTGCTGACGAGACAAAAATCATAATTCTGATTAGGCAAAGCAATAGGCTCTCCAAAGAGGAGCCTTTCACTTATTCTGCACATTTTATGAAATGAATGCGAGAAGATGGAGACGAATAAAGAGAGCCTGCCTAGGAACATCTAAATGGTAATAAGTAACTAGTTTAATTATGCTAAATTATTTTGGAATTCTCTCTGTTGACTTTCCTAGACAAATTCCTTGTATATACAATCACACTCAGCCAATAAAGAATTCTGTTCTTATTTTCTTTACTCTATTGCTACATTAATATCTCTTCTTAGAAAAATAAAATGTATTTCAAGTTGGCAGTTTGCTCAGATGAAGGAAATTAGAAGTCCAGAAAGGAATTAGTGCCGTTTAGCTACTTCTTTATTATGAAAAATTGAATAATTTAGGATGTAGCACTTTTAAAAGCATGAAGCATACAAAATCATTGGATTCATAGTCCAATGCTGTATTATCACATGCATCCATTGGAGGACAATAGAACGCAGGGAATCAGGAATGGTTAGGTTTATAAATAAGTTTGAAGAATATTTATTTGCTTCTGACCAATTATTTAATTGCAATAATTACAAATATTGTATACTATTATAATCCATGTCCAGTTTTCCCTAATTCTCCACATTTGATCTGATAATCTTAACTTGCTAGACCTTTTACAGAGCTATTAAACAGATAATTTGATTTATTTATTACTATTATATAATTTGTTCTTCAAATTATATTTGTAGAATTTAGGTAATAATCCATCTATACGATCCCCCAAGGATCCTCCCCAAAGATTTATACATTATTCATGATTCTACTTTTTGATAGAAGTTTTAAATGGGTATTTATTACACTAATAATTGGACCCTGAAGTTTATGTATGTTTCTACTTTAGCATCATGATCAGTTCTAGCCTGTATTCATATTACTAATCTGAGGATAGATACCACTCTTCCATGATGCGGCCCAAAATTTATGATTTTGCTCTGTAAAAGTCTAGCAATTAAGATTGTCTGATCAAATTTGGAGAATTAGGGAAAGCATCACAATCTGGCCTCAAAAATGAAGTTGGGCTGTGTGAGTTGCAGAAACAACAGCAGCTCTTGGAATAGATTATAGATGGAAAGATTGAATAATTCAAACCTTAGGTAAGGTCAGAGAGCCAGTTTGGTCTAATGGTTAAGACACAAGCTAGAAGTGGGAGACCATGAATTCCAGTTTTGCCTTATCTCTGAAAGCTGGGTGGATGAACTTGGGCCAGTTATTCTGTCTCAGCCAAACTCAATTTACAGGCTTCTTGTGGGGACAATAGGAGGAAAATATGTTCAATATGTTCAGTGCCTTGAGTTATTGGCAAAAATAATAAAGGTTGGATACAAATAAATAAAATTTAATCTGTTCCTTTTGAATTGTCCATAGAAGAAAACTAGGAAAGAATTGGAAAATTATATAGGACAGACCCTACATGGGTCTCCTAAGTATCTGCCAGTTAACATGGTTCACACTATATTTTGGTCAAATTGAAGTGTTTAAAGACTCAAAGTGTTGCTATCATTTACAACATTTCACACTAACCAAGTCTAATGTAAATTAAATGTAATGTAATGTTAATATTTATCAATGTATTTAGTCAAGATATTATCAATTTCTTATAGCTGATTAATCAGTTAATTGAAAGCAAATTAATTTTCTGAAACCATCCCAGCCTGCAAAAATGATATCAGCCCAATTATGAAAAATTATGCTATTCTACTCAGGGCCAAACTAAGAAGTCATAATGAATTATTTTTGAATGGCATTGTGATGGAATGTTGTCCAAATTCCTAGGAGGAAAGGAGTGCTTTCCAGAGGAACAAAAGACAGTGCAGTTTAGATAGTTTTATGGATGCTATTATGAACTCCATAATAGTTCCCAGAATACATGTTTTATAGCCAAATAATTTTGTTTAGTTGGCAATATTTCTGTTTATTGATGCAGAACAATAAAAGGAAGCTGCTTCCAACATGCCTTTCTTGATTTCTGTAAAAAGAAAAACATAAAACAGACACATTTTCAATATATAATATGTACTGATTAAATGAAAACACTAATATTATATATCTGAAGTATACTGAGCTATTTTATTAGTCATATAGTAGTTCATTTAACTACAACAACATAGATGGGGAGTTCCAGTGATGTCATTCTCATTGACGGACTGAAGACTGCGATTATCTGCAGCTTCGCTCTGTGTTTTCCCGTCGGAGGGCCCTGATCATCCTGATTCGGGTCTGGAGCCACCCGGTAGGGTTGATGAAGAAAGGGGAGGCTGCCAGCCACATCTTCCCTCCTTGGCTTGGCAAACACTCCCTTCCAAAGGCAGCTGTAGCAGTGGTCTAAAATGCCCACCCTGAAGAGGAAGAGCTAGCTGGGATAGGATCGTGCAGGAGCAGTGAAGAAGAGGACTGCTTGAACCTCTCGGCTAATGTGATATAATTGAATAATTGAATACAAGGTACACCAAAATTAAATTCTCCATTGTAGGGGAGATAGCATTCAGGATTGGGTGATCAATCTCCTCTTGCTGATTGGATTGAGTCTGTCAAATCTTTGAGGACACACCCTCTGTTGCTAGGGTCCTCCCAGAAATTGACTCAGTCAGCTAGCTGGACGGTGTCTTAAATTCTTCTCCCAAAGAACCAAAATTTGAAGTAATTTAATTTGACAAACAGGAAAAAAAGAAAAGAAAAAAAAAGAAAAAAATCACCAATCCTGAATACTATTTCAATGGACAACGGATCAGCTAAGGGCTGATCTACATTGTTTTTTCACGGGAGGTGTGTAGAAACACCATCCACACTGCATTCCCCTGCTTTGACTTGGCAAGGCTCTCAATGGCTTAAATACGGTCGTGCGGACACCTGTTTTACCATGGCAGCATTGAAGGGGCAGAAGACTGCAGCTAAGGCAGAAATCTCACACATTGACAGGTCAGGTAAGGAGAGTAATCTTTAGATAGCATAGTGATAGGAAGGCTGCAGGATAACTTGTGGAAACTCTGGAATAACAGCATCAGAATTAAAAATGGTGCAATCACAGAATGTTAACCATGCTGTTAGGAGAGTTGAGGAGATGGCTCGCAGACCATCATGCTCTCTAAGCCCAGCAGCCCCAGATCAGATGTCTTCCTGTTATAGCCCAAGCCAAAGGACAAGGTCACAGGGGCTCAAAAGAGCTCCAAGGCAGCTGAGTAGGATCAGCACCATAGAGACAAGGCTCTTGACAAATTGTGGGCTTGAGGAAAAAAAAGTGACCCAAACTTCAGAACAAAAGGTACCCAGTATAGTTTCCCGCCTAAATGAGGAGCGACTGTTATTAAGAGGAGATAGGCAACTGCAAACTGACAGGAATGCAGTAACAGAAACCACCACAGGGAGATCTGAAGAGCAACAGGAGTCTATTGAGGCTTCAGAAATTATAATTTTTTTTCTCAGTCTGCCCAGCAACAGAGGAACTGACAGTTGTCGGTCAGAGACCCAGAATGGCTCCAGAAGCCACATTTACTCCCATATCAGCTGGCATAAGACCAGTCAGGAGGCAAGAGCCTGAATTCCAACTTAACATGCAGGGTCTTTTAAATGAGGCAATAAGGCAAGGGGTGTCAGCTGTTTTAAAACAGACTAGGTGTTCAGCTTCAGAGGCTCCAGCCCCTTCATCCAGGCATGGTAGGAGACACAGGTCTCATCATAAGGATGATCTCTCCCAACATTCAGAATCAGGGTTCTATGCCCCTACTGAAAGCTCCCACTCCATCCCATCTGACAGTGGGCAAATGATGGACAGAGATTACTCTGATGATGAAGGCCTCAATGAAGCTGAACAAATCTCTATGTTCCAACCAGCCATCTTCAGGTCACTCCTCTTCAAGGCTAAAAAAGCCATAGGGCAGGCTGGGTTTCTGAACCACAGGAGCTTATTGACCCTTCTGAAGACCCCAATGACCCACTATTTTCCAAAAAACCCTCAGTAACAGCAGATGTCATCCCTACACCAAGGATGTTCACTATGGTCATCCAAAGGCAGTGATCATCCCTTGGGTCGGGTCCAAGCCCTTCCTCCCTGGACAAGAAGCTGGTCAATGTGGGAGGTGACCTCTCCAAGTCCCTGGAAGTGCTTGCAGTTGCAGCCCTGCAAGCCAGCACCAACATCCCAAGGGAGCCTGAGGACTCACTGAAAGCAGAGGACAATGTCTGAACAGACGTTGCAGAGAACACACCTGTTAGCAGCATGGGCAGTGAAGGCCTCCAAGGCTGCATCCCTTTTCAACAAGGGCTCTCTTATCTGGCTCCAGGAGCTGAAAGAGAGAATTTCACTGGACGATGTGAGATCACACTAACGTGAACAAGTATTAGCGGCAGTGGAATGTTCAGCTGATGCCAGTGTTAGTGTGGCCAGATTTGCATCTAGGGCACTAGGGGGGACTGTGACCTCTCCCCACCTGCTCTGACTAAGACACTGGCAAGCTGATATGAGACATAAGTGAAAGTTGGACACTGCTCTCTTTAAAGGGGATAAATTATTTGGAGAGACTCTGAACAAAGTACTGGTGGAGTCCAAGGACAAAGGGAAGGTCTTGCCATCAGGTCCAGAAGGTGTGATTTAAGATCAACTCCCTATCTCACACATTCCTATTATAGGACTCCTGAAGCAGGAGGGGGGTTTTCTAGGCCCCAGAGGCCTTTTTTCCCCAGGCAGGATCAACCCCTGGACAGGACAGGTAGAAATGACCCTTATGACAATAAGCAGCCCTTTTGAGGGGGTCATCCCTTCTAATGCCCCAGATAAATTAGGGGGACGTGTGGCATTTTTTGGCAGGTGTTGGGAGGAGGTAACCACAGATGCTTGGGTACTGGAGACTGTCAACTTGGATCTTTCCATTGAGTTCCTCTCTACACCCTTGAGTTTTTTTATTCACTATCCTGTTTCCAAGAACAGGGAGAGAAAGGTCCTTATGGAAACAGCTATTAAGCACCTATTGGAAAACCAGGCAATTCAGATGGTGCCTGAGGACCAACAGGGCATGGGATTTTATTCCATCTTGTTTGTAATCCCGAAAGCCTCGGGGGGATGGAGGGCAATTCTTGACTTGAAGTATCTTAACTGCCAGGTGAAATATCGGCAGTTTAAAGTGCATTCCCTCCAGTTGATTTTAGAGGGGATGAAGGAGAGGGATTTCCTGACCTCCATAGATTTAACAGAGGCCTGCCTTCATGTCCCTATTCTTGTGGCCCATAGACAATTCCTTGCCCTTAGGGTTTTCCTCTGCCCCCAGAACATTCACAAAACTGTTGGCAGTCCTGGAAGCCCATCTCAGGGTCATCCCAGTAAGAATCCAGTGTTACCTAGATGACATACTGGTCCAATCATGCTCCCCATCTCAAGCAACAGAGGATTTGGAAATCACCATCCAGGTGCTCCAAGAGCATGGCTTCTCTGTCAATGAGGCCAAAAACCATTTCACTCCCACTATTTCTCTACTCCATCTGGGAGCTGTAATGGATACGTTTCCTGCAAGGTGTCCTTATCCCAGGAATGTCAGGAGGGTATCAGGGAGTTAATTGGGCAAGTAAAATCTAAACATAAGGTGTCCCTTGCTACACTTTCCAAGCTCCTGGGGAAAATGATACCATGCATTAATATTGTACCCTGTGCTAGATTGCATGCCAGGGCACTCCAATGGTTTCTTCTCCCTTATCAAAAGACAGGTAGGAGTTATTCTATTCTACAGGACAGATTAACTCTGCAGGTCTTTAGATCCTTACAATGGTGGTCATCTGAGTCCCTTTTCCTGGGTTCCTTATTCAAGGAAACCCAACAGGTTAGTACTGACCACAAATGCCAGCCTCTATGGCTGGGGTGTCCATATTCAGTCCAGGGTGATCCAGGAACAATGGTCCCAGGTAGATTTGGGCCATAATATTAATTGGCTAGAGCTTAGGGCGATCCATCTGGCCCTGAGACACTTAGAGGATGCTGTCTCAGGTAAGGACATCCTGGTTTTGACTGACAATGTGTCAACTAAGGCACACATTAACCATGAAGGTGGGACACATTAATGGCCACTGATGCTAGAGACAGAAAACTCTAGCTCATGGGCAGAGAGATACTGATATCACTCAGAACTGAGCACATTGCAGGTGTGGTCAATGTTGAGGCTGACTGACTTAGCAGAGCCACCATTGACCATGCAGAGTGGCA
Organism: Laticauda laticaudata; assembly: GCA_004320025.1. NCBI lineage: Eukaryota > Metazoa > Chordata > Lepidosauria > Squamata > Elapidae > Laticauda > Laticauda laticaudata. The sequence goes on along the minus strand of BHFT01073731.1, from coordinate 5,104 downwards.
TTTGCACCCCAATTTGTTTCAGGAACTGTCAGAGTGCTTCAGAGTGCCAGTTATGGATCTCTTCACTTCCCAGGACAACATGCAACTCCCAAGATTCTTCTCCAGGTTTGCAGTTCTGGGGGTGGAGGGAACAAGCACTTTACGCAGCCCTTGGCCAAGGGAGCTCCTTTCTTCCTCTACCCCGATCCCGAGGATGATCCAGAAACTGTTGGCAGAAAAAGTAGAACTTATCCTTGCAGCCCCTCATTGGTCGAGAAGGCCATGGTTTGTGGACTTAGTAAACCTTTCCATCTCCAGACCTTGGAGGATACTGAAGGACAGAGTGCCACTCAGCAAGGGGTTAGTATTGCACCCAGAGCCCCAGTGACTTCAGTTGGCTGCCTGGAGATTGAGCGGGGGATCTCTGATCTGGAACAATTATTCCTCCAGCGTAATAACTATCCAGGCCCCCAGGAGACCCTCCACCAATCGCATCTAAGATGCAACCTGGAAGGCTTTCAGCAAATGGTGTTCTATGTCTGACATTGTCCCCACTGGGGCCTCGATTGCACAGGTGCTGGACTTCCTCCGAGAGGGTCTAGATAAGGGGCTTTCTTCTAACATCATGTGGAGGCAGGTTGCAGCCTTGTCCTCTGTTCTGTCCTTGCGGGGAATGGAATCCTTGTCTAGACATCCCCATCTCACAGGTTTCTGAAGGGTGCTACAAACCTGAGGCCTCCAGTGGTTCATTGATTTCCGATATAGGATCTCTCTACAATACTGCAGTTGTGGACTGAGGCTCCATTTGAATCACTGAGGTCCACTTCCTTGTAGTGTTCTCTTGCAAGGTGACCTTCCTGGTATCAATTTCCTCTGCCAGGAGGATTTCAGATTTGGTAGCTTTATCTGTCAGGAAGGACCTTTGTGTGTTCCACACCAATTGAGAGATGTTAAGACTAGACCTTTCATTCATGCCAAAGGTCAACTTGTGATTCCACAGAACCCAGGAACTAATCTTACCTGATTTTTGCCAATGTCCTGTGCATGCATAAGAAAGAAGATGGCACACTCTGGGCATTCACAGAGCCTTGCAGATTTATGTTAAGGTCTGAATCACTCTTTATTTCCTTTCAACCTTCTACTATGAGGTTGCAACCTTCTACTATGAGGTTGTTCCAATGACTGGGGGATAAGATTGTGCATATCCAAGGCCTACCAAACCCAAGGACTGGCAGTTCCACCAAGGATAACAGCGCACTCAAAGAGAAGTGTGGTCATGTTGGAGGCATGGGCCACTCAGGCCTCTCTGGAGGATGTAGAGCGGCTACCTGGGCCTCACTTTTTCTGTTCATCAGACACTATAAGCTAGACTCTTTTGCTTCTGCTGAGGCAGCTTTTGGATGGAGAGATCTGCAAAAGGTCCATCCTGTCTAGGGGATTTGAACTGCACTAGGCCCACCCATAGGCATACCCAGCCAGCTTTGGTATGTCTCAATCCTGAATGCTATCTCCACCACAATGGAGAAGGATCATTGGTTCTCACCTGATACAACCTTTCTCTTTGGGTGGAGATAGCATTCAATCCCACCCTTTTCTGGTCCATTCCAAATGTAATGGTTTATGTTACTGTTATAGGAGAACATGTCAGTCCTTTGCCAATTTCTGGGAGGAGCCTAGTAACAGAGGGAATGTCCTCAAAGATTTGACAGACTCAGTCCAACCAGCAAGTGGAGACTGATCACCCAATCCTGAATGATATCTCCACCCAAAGATAAAGGTCATATCAGGTGAGTACCAACGACTCTTCTAAAGAATTTTTAACAGAATTAATCAAAGCGGCGAACATAGACAGTGAGAGAAAAGGGAAAGAAACTTTTCACAGCTGAAACGGCTTTGGATTTTGAAAGAGAAGCCTGAAGAAGATACTTGTTTAAATTGAATAAAATATTATTTTGACATTAACTAGGCAAATTTAAAGCTGAACCTGAATGTGTCAAAGAGAAAATAAAAACATAATAATTGATATTTGAATTTATTGGAATTTTTGATTTGGAAACCCTAAATAGAGAAAAACTGAGAAAAAAGGTGGAATTTGGACATAACAGAGAGTGCCATCTGGTGGTAAAAGGAATTATTTAACCCGGATTTCTTAAAGACTGGCTTAAATACAAAATAAGTGAAATCTTGTTACAATAAGAGAGTCCCTGGGAAGTGAAAGTGGAATATTGAACTTTGGGGAAAAAGAAAGAAAAAAGTAGGAAGAAATTGATTTGGGATTGTTTGGCGACTGTTTAAGGGGATAATTAAGTTAAATGATTATTCAGATTTAAAAGGGAACTCATTAGATATACATAAGCTATAGGAATGGCACACTTTAATTGGTATTTGTAGGGGAAATTTTTGTTTTAAAGTGTTTGAATTAAGATGGTGTGATGATGACAATATGCGATGAAATTGTAATTATGACAGATAAAAGCATAAGTATAATGAATATGATGATATGAGAATTAGTTAAAGCTAAAAGGAATAGGTTAAGAAATGAATGGAAAATTTATAAATAAGCTTGAGGAAAATATTTGTGAAAAATAATAGAAAGATATGTAAAGTAGAGGTTGACATGAACTAAATGTGAAAGATGAATGTGTAATCCAAATTATGTCTGTACGGAGATGTGAAAACCTGGAATCATGCTGTTTACTAAAAAGATGTTCCTTTAAAAATGTGGAAAATTGAAACAAATCTTTTACAAAAAACAACAACATAGTCAATACCAATCATAATATTTGAGTCACAAATTACTTGATTGAAATAATTTATATCCATATTAAGAGACCACTTGATGTCATCAAAGATAAAGGAAAATGAAGCATTATAATAGCATATTGTACAACTCTTCTCATAACAAACCTTTATAAATATGCCATATACTGAATCAGAAGGATGTATTTTTCTATAAAGTTCACATTCTAGACCATAGAGCATTAGATAAATCAAGAGGAGACTTTTCAGAAAGACAAATAGAGAGGACAAGGCAAATATGGAAGTGCTTAACCCCACAAGTTCATGTTTATATGACAGATTCCTCCCCCCCTGACATTTTTTTCAGAAACAGGATTTTAGGAAAGAACTGATGGTTCAGCTAGCCTAGCTAGAAATATTTAGTCATTCTCTCCTTATCAATTCTTACCAATTTTGGAGATTCAGTCAGTGGTGGGATTCAATTTTTTACTACTAGTTCTGTGGGCATGGCTTGGTGGGTGTGGCAGGGGAAGGATACTGTAAAATCTCCAGTCAGAGGTGGTATTTGCCTGTTCTCCAAATTACTCAAAATTTCCGCTACCAGTTCTCCAGAACTGGTCAGAACCTGCTGAATACCACTTCTGGATTCAGTAAACTATTCTCATAGCACAAATAAACAGAGATTGAAATTCTTCTACTTAATTCTTTATTTAGTTCCTCCAAAATCCACATGATCTTCCTAAACAGCTTTTTTCATGGAAAAAAGGGAAAGTAGAAAGAAAATTAAAAAAAATATCATACCTGAGTTGCTTCTCCAATCAAAAGGACATATTTATGGTACTTAAAGTTTTGTTTAACTGTATAAGGTAACACTAATAATAAGAAACAAATCTCATTGGCAAAAAAAAAATGGCTTCGTGTGAAAGGATGGTTGCTATTTATTAGCAAACTAGGTTTCACCTGGGTGCCTCGTGGGGGGGTGTTTGAGTTGGAGGCATCAGAGTCGAATTTGAAACCAAAAACAAAAGCTCCCGCCTTGAGAACACACATCCATATAGAAGCCTGATGATGGCAGATGAGATTCTGCTGAAATGTTGCTACAACTTCAATAACACTTACCAATGACGTGGGATAATACCCGAGGGAAGCTCTAAACAGCATAGTATATATATGTATATATATATCATACTATATATATATATATATATATATACTCTATATATATATCATATATAGGGGGGTAGACGCAAACTCCACCTAGGTGTGAACACATGAAGCGTAGGCCTGGACATTGCTGTGTGTGCTGTGTGTGCAGTGTGGTGTGCTGCCTGTCGCGTGTGTGTGTGACCCCTAAGTGTGTACTGTTGCTTAACGCAAAATCGATAAAGAGTACAATTTAATTTACAACTGTGTTCTGCCTTGTTTTGTTATTTATGAAAGTTAATTTATTATCTTACTTAAATATATTCATTCCAGGTCCTTCCAGATTCCCATCATTAAAGGGAAATCTGAAAAACTGACAGCGGAGTGTGGTGAGAGGGCCCGTACTGGTGCTGCTAGGGGCAGATGGTCCTCCAAGATCCCCATTTTTTTAAGCGGGGGTCTTCAAACCTGATGGTGGAGTGCTTTCCCTAAGAGAAGGATCCGTACTCCGGTGTTATGTAGGGAAAACCACGGCGTCCTTTCCAGATTCTTTTTTGTCTGAAAACTGACGGCAGATAGCCCAGCTAAACCAACAAATAACCCCCATATCAGGTAGGGAATATGGGAAGTTGTAGCTCGCGAGGGCAATGGGAGAGACCTCCTGGATAAATTTTTACTTGAGTTTGGGACGAAAGGCAACGTGCCTGTCCTGGCGTGGTCATGCCTCCATGGATATTTGCCCAGTCCAAAAGGCAATCTGTAATATACCAAGAGCAGAGTATGCAAAAAAAAAAAAAAAAAAAAAAAAAAAAAAAAAAATAAAAAAACAAAAAAAAAAAAATAAAAACTAAAAAAAAAAAAAAAAATCAAAAAAAAAAATAAAAAAAAAAGAAAAAAAAAAAAAAAGGAAAAAAACAAAAAATAAAAAAAAACAAAAAAAAATATATAACCAATAAAAAATAAAACAAAAAAAAAGGAATTTGCAAAAAAAAATCAAAAAAAAAATAAAAAAAAAAAAAAAAAAAAAAAAAAAAAAAAAAAAAAAACAAAAAAAAAAAAAAAAAAAAAAAAAAAAAAAAAAAAAAGTGGGCTTTTTGTAAGCGCTTGTGAGATGAGCGCTAAAATGAAAGAAATTTGGCCTGATAGTGGGTAGCTTTAGATTCAATACAAACCCTGAAAGCACTTAAGAACACGCATTTTGAAACCCAGCCAAATATGCTATTCTTGGGTTACTGCCTGGATC
>BHFT01073726.1:2438-28213 GCA_004320025.1 Laticauda laticaudata | reverse complement strand
TGTAGAAAATGTAAAACAGTAATAAGATATGGAATAGAACATAAAAGTGAGCATGAAATTGAGTTTGTGTCTGTATAAAGAAGTGTAACCTGGGATCATGCTATTTTCGAAAAAAGATGTTTTGTTTGTATTATGTTTTTTTTGTGATAAAATAAAAAAAATTTCAAAAAAAAGAATTGCTCAGCAACCTCATTAATGTTTAAGCAAAGAATCAAATGAATTTTGACTCTTGATCTTGAGCATCAGAACCTTTCTCCTCTCTCAGGAGGAGAAAATACTAGCAAATGCCATTGTTCTCATGATGATTTGGAAGGTTTCCTCTCTTCAGATGACATAACTCAGTGAAGAGCCTGTCAAACCATCACAAGAATGGGCCCTGCATGAAGGATGGAATGAAGTGACAGAAAGACTCCTATAAAGGATGGAGCACCACAATGGGTGTGGTGGGTCAGAGAGAGGATTTTCAGATGCTGGTGGGTGTCTCCCAGGGCCTCCTCCAGTTTCCAAGGCACCCCATGCACAGTTGCTTAATGGCTGCAACAGGTAGATCTTGGATTGCAGCCACTTGAGCAAGATGGTCACGTGGCTGGCTTAGTAATGACTGTAATGACCAAGTTTAAACTTAGCTGCCATGATTAGTAGAGGACTACCTTTAGTCTCATTCCATTTATTTCTTATCCCTTTTATTGTTGATTCTTCAGCACTTGTCTCATTTGATTTTGTGTCTGACAATATTCAGACATGTTGTTAAATTAATTTATGCCCCAATGAATGAGGTACAGCAACGTTGAGGGCTGTCCTTTCTCTTCTATTCTGAAATGTTTGGGAAGGTTTGTTTCATTTTAAGTACATAATCTGAGGGTCTTCCTGGATTCAAGATTCCTGCTTGAGGAGCAGGTGGCAATCATTGCAAAGAGGCCTTTGCTCAACTTTCTGTTATGTACCAGTTGCATCCCTTCCCTAATTTCAAGAAGAGATTGGACTCCCATCTGTCAGAAATGGTGTAGGGTCTCCTGCTTGGACAGGAGGTTGGACTAAATGATCTATAAGGTCCCTCTGATTATCTGTATCTGAGAAGCACTTATTTCTGTCACTCATCCCCTGTATGGATGTGGCTATCCTTGAAAAGTGTTCAGAAGTTGTAGCTGGTGAAGAATGAGGTGGCATGTGCAGTTCTGGCTGTCCCTAGGAGTTGCACATGTGACACCTCAGTTACGTGAGCTGCTTCTTTGCTTCTGAGTCCGATTTAAGGTATTGATTATTACCTTTAAAGCCCTTCAGAGCATGGGATCATCTTGTCTCAATTACTTTGACTCAGCCAACCTGGCTAGGTAGAGGAGATATGTTGTGATCCCTGGCATAGGGTTCAAGATTGGCCCTCTATCTTTTATTACTGTTTTACCTTTGTTTTAATACTGTTTTTAAACTTTGCTAATGATTAAAAGCAAGTCTCTTTGACTGTAATGGATTTTATTTGTAAACCATCCAGAGTCACTCAGGTGAGGTGGGCAGTATATTGAATTAATTTGATTAATAAATTGAAAAAGTTTGAAGTACACCTGCTAAAATAAGTCATAGTTAATATTAAATACCACTTATTGCTCAAAGAGACATCAGAACAAAACCTTTCTATCTTCAGTTTTAATTGTACCATAGGAAAAGGATGCAATGGCTTGTTTATTTTGTACAACACCATGATTTAACATGACAGTCAAAGGCAACAGTTGGATGTAATGGGAATTCAAAAGTAAGAAAGAAAACAGAAATGCACTATCGAATCTTAAAGCTAATCCAAATGAACTTCATTTTAATCTCTACACATGCTCATCTCTACACCTGTTTACCAATGTTATCCACAGCCTGTTGTCATCTCTTAATTTTCATTCTTAAAACTCTAGATCTTCACTATGGTTACATTATTTTGTCTTGTTTTAGTTGGAACTAAATGAAAAATATGCCAATCAAACTTGTGGCCTTTGTGGAGATTTCAATCAAATTGCAACCTACAATGAATTCATTTCCAACAGTAAGTGGCAAAAATAGTAGACTTCTGTTTTTATTGCTTTTGGGGTCACATCTCAATTTATTTCTAGAACAGGATTTATTTTGACAATACCACTGAAAGATAATTGGTTTGACAGCCTTAAACGATGCAACTGTATAATGTTATACAAAGGATTAAGATTGTTGAAATAACCACTTTCAAATTTGAAAGGATCCTAGGTTTGTTTCTTTATTATTTGCTTTTTCAGAACTAATGTAGAAATTCCATGCATCTTTTAAACCTAGATATCTGTTTTTCACTTCAGCCTGGAAAGAAGGCTGAAAAATTTAATGTGGTCAGAGATGTGCCAGGAAAAGAAAATAATGGGTCGCTCTTGCAAGGAGTTACAGCTCAGATTAATATGTGTTTCTCTACCTAATGCTGGTGGAGAATTCTGGGAATTAGAGTCCACATGTTTTAAAGTTACTGAGAATGAGAAATATTGAGCTAAATTCAAGGACTGGGTACAATGTTACTTTTCCATCACAGTCATAATTAAAGGTCACTCAATATATGAATTGGGCAGGTTTGTAAAGCAAAAGAAAGCTGAAGTAAGATCATAGTCACAGCCCAGGTTTCACTTAGCTTAATGATTGAATCCTAACTGTAGCTCAGGGGTCTTCAAACTTGACAGCTTGAAGACTTGTGGACTTCAACTCCCAGAATTCCTCCTCCAGTCATATTAGCTCAGGAATTCTGGGAGTTGAAGTCCATAAGTCTTAAACTTGCCAAGTTTAAAGACCTTGTGTGTAGCTACCAAACAAGGAGAACCTGTAACGACAACTTAGAAGAGAATTAATGCATAGGCAGAAGATAAAGATTGACGCTTCTCAACAAATAAATGCACTGTCTTACAATTGGCAAAAAAAAAATCAGAAAATAAAATACAAGCTGAATAGTTAAGACCTTGTTGATGATCCACTCTGTCAAGGACTTTGGAGTACTCATCTCAAAGGATCTAAGTGCTAGAGCCCACTGTAACTACATAGCCAAAAAGGCATTAAGAGCTGCTAACCTAATCCTATATAGCTTTTTCTCTGGTAATGTCACACTACTAACTAGAGCATACAAAACATTTGCTAGATCAATACTTGAATACAGCTCATCAGTCTGGAACCCACATTACATATCTGATATTAACACAGTTGAGAAAGTCCAGAAATATTTCACAAGAAGAGTTCTCCACTCCTCTACTCATTGCAGAATACCTTATGCCATCAGACTCGAAATTCTAGACCAAAAAAACCTAGAACTACACCGCCTTCAGTCCAATCTAAGTATAGTGTATAAAATTATATAAATAAGTAAATTCAAGAGGACTCATTGGCGGGGGGGGATGGTCTGTGAAGAGGAAGGCTTATAAAAACAAGTCAAGATGGCAATAAAAAGGATAAAGCTTCAGACATGTTGTTACTGCTACCATCTTGATCAGAGGTCCCCAAACTTGGTAACTTTAAGACTTGTGGACTTCCAGAATTCTCCAGCCAGCTGGGAGTTGAAGTCCACAAGTCTTAAAGTTGCCAAATTTGGAGACTTCTGATCTTGACTGTTCCTGAAACACCACTACTCAGTGATATTCAAAACTAGGGGACTTTAACTCTTCATAATGGGAAGGAGAGATTGGCCTAATTAACCTCATTGTCCTGGCAAGAACCAGTTTGGTTTCATATCATGAAGACTGATGGTCTTTCTTGGTGAAAGACTGAGGATCTTTCTTCCAGCTTTCATGGACCCCTTTGCCAGATTTATTTCACACAGAGGGAAGATAGTAAAGTTGCAGCCTGTGTCTAAACAGGTCTCTCTTTTTTGTAATCCTGCTTTGTGAACATGCTAAAATGGTCTTCTACTTATTGCAGATGTCCAGCTGACTCCTTTGCAGTTTGGAAACATGCAGAAGATGGACGGACCCACAGAACAATGTGAAGATCCTGTCCCTTTACCTGGAACCCACTGCAGTCAGGCTGTAAGGATTTGTATTTCATTTCATTCTCGATAAGGGAATTTGGCTGTTTCCTCCCCCCTCTTCTTTTTCTTCTTCTTCCCTCTTAAGAGCAAGCAGAAAACAATTAAAACAGTAAAATCTTGAAAATAAAAAAAAAACCAAGCTTGTAAACATTAGCAATGCAGATCAATAATAGTGTAGTAGCTGTGATGTCATGTTCATATCTTAGCAACACTAATTTCTTTTTTTCTAGACCACTCTGTGCCAAAATATTCTGACTGGTAATGCATTTGAAGCTTGCAATGCATTGGTTGATGTGCATGACTACATTGATGCTTGCGTACAAGACGTATGCCAATGTGATCCATCTGTGACTGAAGTCTGCATATGTAACACCTTTGCTGAGTACTCCAGGCAATGTTCCCATGCCGGTGGACAACCACTTGAATGGCGAACAGAAGATTTCTGTCGTAAGTATTAGTTCCAAAAGAAAACTGCATTCCTATGGAGAACTCTTTGCAATCAGTGTATAATAGAATCCTAGATAAGGCGGTTAGAGGCCACCAAGATCAATCCTATGCCAAAACAAGGAAATCCAGATCAGTGGTGGGATTCAAAAATTTTTACTAGTGGTTCTGTGGGTGTGGCTTGGTGGGCATGGTGTGGCTTGGTGGGTGTGACAGAAGGTTACTGTAAAATCCCCATTCCTTCCTCACCCCACTAACCTGCTTTCCAGCTTTGTTTTCCTGTGCAGGGCAACAAAAGAAGACCCAGTCGATCAGCTGGGACTCGGGAGGCAGAGAATAGATGGGGGCAGGGGCAATCAGGGGTGGTATTTGCCAGTTCTCTGAACTCCTCAAAATTTTTGCTACCGGTTCTCCAGAACTGGTCAGAACCTGCTGAATACCACCTCTGATCCAGATCCAATTCAAAGAGATGCAACCTCTAACATTCAAATATCGCTGAAACAACTTCAGCTGATTAAGCTAACCAATGGGATATTCAGAGTTTAGTGAGGGTTATATGTAGGAACTCTGCATATCTCCAACCATAATTTAGTTCAGTTTTGAACAGTTCTTATCAATAAGAAGCTGGTGCTAATGTTTAATATACCTTTTTAAAAAATAACCTATTAGATTCAGCCTTTAAGGTTTGTTTAAAAAAGAAGCCTTTCCTCAGTTTTATATATCTAAAGAGCATTACCATGTTTCCCCTTGCCTTTCTGGACAACACATCTTCTTTTTTCCAGACTGATGATAAACTCAGCTTCTTAATATTTGCTTCCCAGAAATTGGTTCCCTCTGAAGATTAAAATATATTGCCAACATTCTGCTTAGGGTATTTTTATCTCCAGAGAGAGGAAAAAAAGTATAAATGGGTTTCTAATGTCTCATTGTTCATTTCTATTTTCAGCCAAGTCTTGTCCTTTCAACATGCAGTATCAAGAATGTGGATCCCCTTGTTTTGACACTTGTACCAATTTTGAGCAGTCCCAGTTATGTGAAGATCACTGTATAGATGGTTGTTTCTGTCCCTCTGGTAAGTCAGTATCCATGCTCAATTGTTTATAGACTTGCCTGGTGGAAGTATCTTTTGGTATTAAAAAAAAGAAGTATCTTCTTTGTTATAGAAGTTGCTACATGGAATTTCATTCCAGATATCATGGAAAGGAAAACAAGTTTGCAATAAAGTGTTTGCTCTTCTCTGACATGTGTAAAAATGTTATATTTCAGTGTTCTTGCAGGAAGGATCATTTAAAGGATAAAAATAAAACACCTTTTTTGTCTTCGGTATGAATAGTTGACTTTCATTTGATTGGATTTGAAGCATTGTAAAGATAATGTACATGAAAAGCATTTGGGGGAAAAGAAAAATTAAAATTGTTTGAATTCTAAACAGTTATTGATTTATTTATATATCTGAAGATAAAACAAACTTTTGGGCTGGATGTTTTGTAGTTTAATTTTAATTCTGTTTCTTGATCTACAATTGTATTGAATTTACAAAATAGAATTGACTTGATTTAACAGATCAAGGAAATTGGCTGAGTGCTAGAATGAAATTAAATCTGCTCAAGAAGAACAACTTTATGTGTATTTTCTTGCTAGAATTTACAACATGGCAGCATAAAAATCTGGTTCACCCTCATAAAAATATTTTTACCTTGTACTTTTGTCTTGATGCTGGCTTTTATGAACATGGTAGAGATTTGTTTCTTTAACAGCTTTCCATAAACCACATTTATAGCAATTAAGGGCAAAATTCCATGAGATACTACTGATAGGCAGGGAAGGAGGGAGTATTTTCATCAGAAATACAGCATCTGTAAATCTGATGGTGTAGAGGAAAAGTTTCCAGTGAAAACCGGTTGATTCATGGTTGCCATAAGATCAGAACATGCTTCAGTGTCATCTGAAACCTTGCTCCAGATATGGAAATACCCTGTTTCTCCAACAATACAGTCTCCCCCAATAGGAAGTCCCAGCATGTTTTATAGCCATTAAATGAAATTAAGCCCCTCCCCCCAAATTAAGGCCTATATTAAAACATGAGAAATGGGGGGGGGAATGGTGGGGAGCTTGCCATTAGGAAGTACTTTTGTTGCACACCCGTGCAACACACCTGTGCTGCCTGTGTTGACCCCGATACGAAGTGCCCCACCAATGCCGAGGTCAACATCCAAGCCATCGCCACCTGCCCACCCAAAGATGCATGGAGGGGAAATTAAGTCACCCCTGAAAAGATGGCCTAGCCATTTGGGGGGGCTCAAAAATAATAAGACCCGGCCTTATTATATGAGAAACATGGTAGTTCAGGTGCTTTCCTGTCCTGAAGGAAAATATAACACATTACATTGATGACAAGAGTCAAGGAGATTTATTACTAGGAATCATATAATGTACTCCTACTTCTTAAAAATAGAAATGAGCATGAATAACATACATTGGTTATTTTTTGTTTAGGCACTGTGTTCGATGACATTAACAATTCTGGCTGCATCCCCAGTTCAGATTGTTACTGCACTTACAATGGGGATTCTTACGCTCCTGGTACTTCTTTTTCCTCCCAATGCATTTCATGGTGAGAATAATAATATTCTGTGATTTAATAATGTTTCATTGGTGATGGAAAGAGAAAGACACATGTTATTTGATAGATTGGCTTGTTAAGAATAAACTGGGCACAGCTAATAATGCTAAGAATGTCACAAGATTGTGAAATAATGTTTAATTACACACATAAAGGGATTTCATTTTTGAACATGAATTCCTTGTTGCTTTGCATGCTGTTATTTCTGAATCCACCTACAAATCAGGGGTGGGATTCTACCAGTTTGCACCTATTTGCTAGAACCGGTTGTTAACAGTCTAAGCAGTTTGGAGAACCGGTTGTTAGATGAAATTACTGGCCTAATCCTGTAAGGAAGGCAGGAAGGAAACATTCTGGTGTTGCTTACAGAAACTGCCTCTCCGTTAACCCTTATTACCCTTATTAACCCTTATTCTTGGCAGAACTAGCCGTCCTGTCTCAGGAATGTCTCTGGAGTTATTTTTCCCTTCCTTTGCTGGTACTTTGCTTGTGTGGAGTGACCATTCAAAGTTACAATGGCACTGAAAAAAGTGACTTATGACCATTTTTCACACTTACAACTGTTGCAGCATCCCCACAGTCATGAGAGCCCAGGCGAGGAGATGTGTGCCTCAATTTAAGTGATACTGAGTTGGCTACACCCAGCCAATAACATGACCACCAAGCCACATCCACCTAGTCGCATGACTACCAAGTGACGCCCACAAACTAAGCCACACCCACAGAACCGGTTGTTAAAAATTTGAATCCCACCCCTGCTACAAATTCTTGCCATTTGGATGCACAAAAATAGCTCTTAATTACAAAAGAGTTTTTCACAAAAATATAGTATTGTTTTTTAAAAAAAGTTGATTTATTTTTCTTCAAAAATTAAAAGCTTCACACATTATAGATATCAATAAATCTATAGGCACATTTTGACTGTGGAAAGGTTCATTATGAAATTTAGTTAATTTAAGAATTTCCCATCTCCAGCTGATTCTGGTTGAGTCACATATTGCCATATCAATTCAATATATACCAAATATTTGGGCATTAATAAGAATGTATCCAACAAGGATTCATTCTATCTTAATCAAAGGCCTGGGAAACACATTGTTAGAAATGTCATAATTCTATTCGATTTACATGGTGGCAAGCAAATACTTCCAAATAGTTTCTTGAACCCTGAGTGTCTTAAAAAGCTCATCATGTATTGTGTAAAAAGGCAAATAACTGAAAATCAGGTCTGCTGATCTCTTTGGCTGCTCTTCATCAGGCATGCATATAGTTGATTGCATTCATTGTTAGTGATGATAAGACCTATTCTTACTTTATATGACCTGAAGAACATTTCTGAAGATGTTCATCTGCCTAAAGAAGCAAACCCCAGTTGAATGCATTTTTCATTTTTTCTCCATTCCTACATAAGTTTTCCTCAAATGTGCTTTGCCAAACTGAAAGTCCTCTAGAAAGGTTTTGAAGAGGAAAACCATGAGGAGGAGGAACTTAATAGGAAATCCCATTGTATGATACTCTGTTTATATGACATTGACGTTATTTCTGATATCTATTATTGTCAGCAATCATATACTGAAGAAAAAGCTTTTATAAATTATAGCAAACATCCAGAGAATGTTCTAGAATTTAAAAACTGGAGTATATTTGTCATCCAAATCCAAGACGTGGAATTTGGATAAGGACTGAGGAAAACTGGGTATTGTATTAATACAAGCCTAATTTGGCTGACCAATAGGCTTCTTTAATTAAAAAAAACTCCAAATACATTAATTTCTTTATCAAATGAAACAGGATTTTTAAAGTATCCTCTCTTGGATGCAAATACTTCCTTCAGGATTATAGAAATTATACTGTTATGTTCATTAATACTGTGGGTCTTTTAAAACATTAAATAACACTGCAATAAAATCCTTAGTGAACATTCCATTTGGAATACCAATAAAAAAAATCCATTAACAAGGGTCATAGGTTACTGCTTTACTTGAAAACACGAGAATATGCATAGTACAACAACCAACCTTTTTATTATAAGGATTGCTCTACTTTTTGTTTAATAATTTGTTGGAAATATCGTCCTCTTCTTTTTACTTCAGTTCATGCACTGGGGGACAGTGGACTTGCATCAGCCTTTCATGTCCTGGAGTATGTTCTGTTGAAGGTGGCTCCCATATCACCAGTTTTGATGAGAAACACTATTCCTTTTTTGGGGACTGTAGCTATATGCTCACTAAGGTAATCTGCATGGACTAATCTGTACATGGCTACCTGATTAGATTGATGGACTTTGGAGAGACTTCCTATTCTTTTACATCAACACTGTAGTTTAAAGTTCCTGTTAAAGGCCAATTCTAAAGAAGAATTCTAAAGAATTGTACCAATTCTAAAGAAGCGACCCAAACCATAGGTCCTATCCACATGATTGTGATAATACAGTCTCCAACTATGTGGGGTTGTCACACCAAAAACAAGAACTCCCCCATGCATTATTGCTCCTGGGAGTAGTTCATCCTTTCTTTCACATATTTTTATTCATATCAATTGAAATAAGGCTCCCTTCTTCTTGATTACACTTGAAATTGGTGCTTGGGATAACTGAATCTTTTCATCATCAAAAGTTTACAAAAAGATTATAATTATTCCAATGTTATCATCAGACATTATGAAATCCTCAACCACAGTTCTGATTTCTGGTATTTCGGGGATAGATCGATACATGTCTAATGGCTGCCCCCTTTTTTATTTGTTAAATTGTGATGTTTTGTTCAAAGAAGAGGGGAAAAACATAAATTGCAACTTTTAAAGTACTTTATTCTTTTAATTGTGGGAAGGAAATTCTGACCTACAAAAAAATAGTCAGGTGATTTTATTCTTATTGTTTTAAAAGACAGGCAGCATGGTGTCTCAGTGGTTAAGATATTGGCTGGTTAGCTGGAAAACTGACAGCCCATGTTCAAGACCCTGAGTGCCATGTGACAGGGCGAGTTCCCAACCTCACTCCAGCTCCTGCCAACCTAGCAGTTTGAAAGTATGCAAATGCGAGTTAATAAATAGGTACCACTTAGGTGGGAGGGTAAAAGTGCTCAGTAATGTCATGTTGGCCACATGACTGCAGAAATATCTTCGGACAGCACTGGCTCAATGGCCTTGACACAGAATAAGCACTTCCCTCTATACTTGGCAACAACTAGCAGAGTATAATCTTTCATAGACCCCTTTACCTTTCTTTAAAAAAAATTAAAAGTGTCACTAGTTTAGAAGGGATATGACAGGTTCAGACAATGCCAACTATTAATACTCTTTTTTTCCCCCAGCTCTGTGATAGCAATACCTTTGCTGTTCTGGGAGAAATTCAAAAGTGTGGCCTGACAGAAACGGAGACATGCCTGAAAGGATTAGGTATAAGCACTGATGGAGGACAGACAGTAAGTGTGAAGAACAAGAATGAATGAGAAGCATGCTCCCTCAATAGTTTTAGGAACATTTTTTTTTTCACCAGACCCAGTGAGAAACAGATTTAGTTTGTATGCTAAATTTTGTTCTCAGTTGAGCTCTTGATATTAATATTAAAGTTATACCAGAAATATGGAGTAAAATGTTGACTTTCCAATGACAAACAACACATGAAGTTCATTTTCTTTGCACAATGTTCTGTTCATTGTTTTTTTTTAAAGGGGATCCAGGTTCTGGAGTGTTTTTTCTTTTAATACGGTATTTCAGTATCACTTTTCA
The DNA here is from genome assembly GCA_004320025.1 of Laticauda laticaudata. Classification (NCBI taxonomy): domain Eukaryota; kingdom Metazoa; phylum Chordata; class Lepidosauria; order Squamata; family Elapidae; genus Laticauda; species Laticauda laticaudata. The sequence continues at coordinate 17,408 of BHFT01073726.1, read as the reverse complement.
CCAACTACCCAGCCTCCAAAGTTTATTTCCTTCAAGCTTCTTGTCTTCAATATTGAGTTCTCCACTTCACTTTCCTATTCCTCTTTTCCTTGTTTCTATTTTCTTTTCCTGTTCTTTTTCCTTTTTTCCTTTTGTTCTTATTCCCTAGTTTAAGCAATCTTCCTGTTGGAATCTAGCTCTTGGCCTTCACTTTCTCAATTTCTTTTTGTACTTATCTTCAAATTTGCCTTACAAAATTTCTCCATGGCACAGGAATTCTCTGGACATGAGTCTGAAAAAATCTCAGAAAAATATTTATCCCATCCCACTTAAAACTTGTTCCAAATATTTCAGCACTTTTATTTTTGGTACACAAACTTCATTCAACCAATTTTTGTCAGAATCTTCATTCCAACAAATGAAATATGATATAGATTCTTTATACAGATATCTTGTGTTAAAAAAATGTACTTAAGCAAAACAAGAGTGTATTTCTTAAAAGAGTTAATGAAAATGTATGTATGTGTGACTGAAGGAAAAGAAATTGGTTTCTTGTTTTAATTTATTGCTGTATGCTGCTTTGAGTCATTGTGTGTGAGTTGGACATATGTATTTGCTTTATAAATACTGCAGTAAAGACATATTTTCTCAGTTTGCTTGCTCTAATCTCTCATTTTTCACTACCCAGGTGATTGTGATCAAGTCTGATGGAGCTGTATATGTGAATATGATTCTCACTCAGCTGCCTATCTCAGCATGTGAGTTCTTTGCTATTTATATTCTAGTATAGAGGTGTCAAACTTAAGGCCTGGGGGCTGAATTCGGCCTATGAGGTGCTTAGATCTGGCCCACAGGCCCACCCTGGAAACAGTGAAGGACCAGTTTGCAGTGCCTCTGCCAGTGAAAAGGGAGCTCAGGAGGACCGCGCATGGTCTTCCCAGGCTCCATTTTGGGCAGCAATGACCTCCTGGAACCCTCTTTCAATGAAAATAGAGCTCGGGGAGGCTGTGCAGCCCTCCTGAGCTCCGTTTTTGCTGACAGTGGGCTACAGGAGGCCATCATGGCCCAAAACAGAGTCTGCGAGGGCTGTCATGGCCAAAAACAGAGCCTCGATGAATGAGATCAAGCTGGCCATGCCCACCTTTGCCATGCCCCCCTGCCTCCTGAGGTCAAACACAATTCTGATGCAACCCTCAATGAAATTGAGTTTGACACCCCCATTTTGGTACTTTACACAATTTAAGGATTGATCTCTTGTCCCTGGAATTTATTTGAAATTCTGCAAAATGTCTAGGTGTATGAATAAAATAATACCTCATCATTTGACAATGATGGAAGAAAGAACTGAATATTGTTAAAAGTCCAGTTTAGAACAGGAAAAGATAGATAGTAATGTGTTACCAAAATGGAGTGGAGAGGAGTGGAGTAGAATTCTTTATTGGCCAAGTGCTATTGGATATAATATTATTATAACATTATATATTGCAATGTAGTATATAATATAATATTATAATATATAATACAATATTATAATATGTAATATATAGATATAATATTAGTCTTTTCTTTTGAAGGAGGTACTAATTTATAATATAATTAATATAAATTAATTTATTAATCACAAGTAATTGCTAATTATGTTAATAAGAAATGTTAATCCTAAGAGTTATTAGTTTATATTTGTATCAGTTAATGATTGAGATGCAAAGTCTAAGCCTGTGTCAGTATCATGCAAAGCCCGTGTATACATCTTTTTGCTTGTGCTGCAGCAACAATAACAGTTGCAAGATTCATCCCCTTGGTGGCAAATAAAATGTATGCTTTCATTTGAAAACTATTTCGTTGTATGGTTTTGTTTCTACAGCCAATGTCACCATCTTCAACCCTACCTCATTCTTCACTGTGGTCGACACAAAATTTGGATTCCAGCTGGTGATACAATTTACTCCTATAATGCAGCTGTTTATATACATGGACCCAAGCCACAAAGGGCAGACATGTGGTAAGTGAATCAATGAATCCTTCTCACTACACAGAAGCAGAGTGTTACAATAATAATGGATTGATGTCTTTAATTTTTGTTTCAGGACTCTGTGGAAATTTCAATGGCATCCAAACAGACGACTTTAAAGCTATCAGTGGGGTGACAGAAGGAACCCCTGCTGCCTTTGCTAATACCTGGAAAACACAGGCAGACTGCCCCAACATCAAAAATATATTTGAAAACCCCTGTACTCTCAGTATAGAAAATGGTATGTATATTTTGTTTGCTGTTCTTCTCCTGGGTACTCTTCTCTGACTTATTTCTCTCTGAAATAAGATGAAGAGCCTCGGTGGTGCAGTGATTAGAGTGCAGTACTGCAAGCTACTTCTACTGACAGCCGGCTGCCTGCAATTTGGCAGATCCAATCTCACCAGGCTCAAGGTTGAGTCAGCCTTCCATCCTGCTGAGGTGGGTAAAATGAGGGCCCAAATTGTTGGGGGCAAGAGGTTGACTCTGTAAATCACTTAGAGAGAGCTGTAAAGCACTATAAAGTGGCATATAAGTCTAAGTGCTATTGCTACTGTTTCTAGAATTCACAGAAAGCATGGCTGTCATAGAAACATCCTTAAAAAGAAGTCCTATTAAAAAAATCTAGAAACACATTTAGCATTATGTTCAAAAAAATATAAAAACCCAGATGAACTGAAATAGTCAACTGTTCTGGGGTTAAAGTTGCTTGTGTCTCGAATTCTCAGAACATAAAGTTCATCTTCACAATACACAATAATAAGAATTATCATTATTATCTACATTTACATGTCCTGCTTTTCCTCCAAGGAGACCAGAACAACATTCATGCTTTATTTCTTCTCATTTTCTTCAGAAAAGAGTCTTGTAAAGGAGATTAGAATGATTTGGGACTACTGTAGACTTTTCTTCTACAATGCCTCCCCCAAATAAATAAAAACAGTGACATGTATAGTCACATGAAAACACATCAGCAGAAAATGAAAAATCTATAATGTATCCAAAGATGACAGAACCAGGGATGGGCTTCAAAAAATTTAGCAACGGGTTTTCTGCCCAGTTGCTGAGTGGGCATGGCCATGGTGGACATGGCCTAGTTGGCCTCCTGCATCGTGGTGGGGGACGTTTTTGCCCTCCCTGAGTTCCAGAGGCTTTCCTCGAGTGTCTAGGAGGGCAAAAATGGCCTCCCCTGGCTCTGTAGGCTCTCTGGAAGACAGAGACGGGTCCATTTCTGCCCTTCCTGAACTTTCAGGAGGCCCATTTTTCACCATCCCCAAATTTTCACATACACCCTGCACTTACCTGCATCCAAAATGGGCCGTGTGAGGCCTGGGAAGGGCGGGGTGGGTGGGCAGAGCCAGCCAGGAGTGGGATTTGAGAGTTCTCCAAACTGCACAGAATCTAAGCTAGGGGGTCTCCTGAACCCTTGCAAACTCCCAGCAGCCCACCCCCTAGACAGAACTATTATTATAGAGCTGAGAGAATGCAGCTGTTTTGCCTGGTTTAAATTAGTTTTTTGTGCAGCACAAAACTGTTTTACTAAGGGTTTAGAATTAAAACCATGTTCCACAGCACGTACAGTGTCAAATTATGATGACAAAATGGCAAGTGTGGTTGGGAAATCAAAGCCCCACTGCTGTTGGTGCTAATGCAGTGAATGGGAAACTTAGTAAAAAGGAATGGAGTCTTGATTACTCTAATGTGTTTGTCAGTTTGATATAATGGATCATTGCTGCTGATGTAGATGGAGGATGCATAACAAAAAACAACACCCCATTTATCTCTGTTTTACAGAAAAATATGCTTTACACTGGTGTGGATTGCTGACTGACACAAAGGGGCCTTTTCAGAAATGCCACTCAGTAGTAAACCCAGATATTTACCGTACTGTGAGTAGTTATTTGTCTTCCATTGAAATGTCAAGAAGAACCTAAATATAATTCATGGGAAGAAATGCATTGCCAAAATCAGAGAAGCCACTTAAGATTTTAATTGGTCTTTTGTTGAGCTTTCTATATATTGGTTTTTTTTTCACACCCTACATTTTGTAATCCAATCAATATACTTCTCATTTTATATAGTACACCAGAACCTCTACCTAATCAATAGTTAACAGTTAAATGTTAGTATGAAATATTAATTGGTATATATAAATGGAAAGGGACAAAGTGACACAGTGGCTAAGACACTGAGCTTGTCAATCAGAAAGCTTGGCAGTTTGGCGGTTCCAATCCCTAGCATCGTGTAATGGAGTGAACTCCTGTTACTTGTCCCAGCTTCTGCTAACCTAGCAGTTCGAAAGCATGTAAAAATGCAAGTAGAAAAATAGGGACCACTTTGGTGAGAAGTATTCCGTGGGCCTTCAGCATTTAGTCATGCCAGCCACATGACCACGGAGATGTCTTCGGACAGTGCTGGCTCTTTGGCTTTGTAATGGAGCTTAGCACCGCCCCCTAGAGCCAAAAATGACTAGCACATATATGCGAGGGGAATCTTTACCTTTACCTTATATATAAATGGAATATATATTTCCATTCTAGTGTTAGGTCTTAATTGGAGATGTCAAATAATTTTTAAGTTGTTCTAAATATCTTGTATTTCTTTGACTATTATGTGATTCAAAACATTATTATCCTTCCTGTGTTTCAGATCTTATCATATACTTTATGGTTTAAATTTGCATAAGTGTACAGAGACTGGGGAAAGTTGTATACAAGCAAAATATATTAGGAAAACTCAACTAAAATATAAACTGTACATTAGAAAAATGCACATTCTAAATTAAGATGTTAATAAAATTCATATGTCAAGGCAAGTTGTATAAAACAGTCAATGTAAATTTTTTGTAATGTTTAAGAAAAAATGGAGAAAATGTAAAAGGAAAGAAATTTTAATGAGCTGGATTTAGAGGGAGCCCTTCATTTCCAGTGTAAATTCTAAGTTTACTTTACTGATTTATCGTACCAGAAGTATATTGCTATTCACTTTGCAGGATGCCATAATTCATGGAAATACCTTGCTCCCTGAAAGCTAATAAACTGGTACATATTTATACACTGAAAGAATCCAACTGACTAGTATATGACACACAGCTTAGCTGAAAGCCAAAAAAAGACTTCCAATGCAATCTCTCCAAGTTGCTCATGATTTTTGCAAGGCCAAGCTAAAGCAAAATTACAGAAGTGGTGACTCTTCAGATATTACTGCCTACAGTAGGGGTGTCAAACACACATTGTCATGACAGTGTCACGTGATGTATATCATGATGTTTTTCCCATTTGCTAAACTGGGTATGGGCATGGCCAGCGTGTGATGCATCCGGCCCCTGGGCTGCGAGTTTGACAGCCCTGGTCTATACCTTCTTGTAGCCTGATAGGAAGAGAGGCTGGCTGACATATATGGATTAGAGTTGGAAGAGACCTTCATTCAGCGATATCTGAAAGATCCAAGGATTGCAACCTAGATATAAAGGGAAATATCTCGGAAGGAAGGTGAAGTTTGGTTAATCCAAAGGTCCTTTGTTTTTCTAGAACTGCATGTTTGACACTTGTAACTGTGAAAAGAGTGAAGACTGCATGTGTGCTGCCCTTTCAGCTTATGTCAGGGCCTGTGCTGCTAAAGGAGTATTGCTAAGTGGATGGAGGACTATTGTCTGTGGTAAGTTTAGAATAACAAACAAAAAAGAGAACCAACTTAGAACTAAGGAGAAATTTCCTGACAGAACAATTAATTAGTGGAATGGCTTCCTTTATGAAGTTATGGGTGCTTCATCACTGATGGTTTTTAAGGAGAGATTGGGCAGCCATTTGTCTGGTATGGTACAGGATCTCTAGAAGACCACCAACGTCGCTTCCAACTGTTATTCTTACTGTCCCTACTTGCTTTTAACACAATTAAAATGCTCCGGAAGGGTCCCAGACCATTGGAAGCTATCTTATTTTTCAGAGAAGAGGAAAAAAAAATGTTAGAAAATGAGTAGACTTTAAAAAAAATAACTTCAAAATTTGCATGAATAAAACTTGTATTACATTTATTTTAAAATATGTTTGCATGTGCAAGCCTTGCATGCTTCAAGTTTGCATGTGCAAACTTCTCATGCCTCATATCTTGTGGGTAGGGTTGCTTTAACTCTAGCCACTTATTATTATTACCAAACTTTTACTGGACTCCTATTGCTTTTCAACAGCTGAAATTTGCTCTCTCCTTCCAAGGTAGCTGGTGGTTTATATGCCCACCAGCCTTTTACATTCAGCATCCTCTTCTCAGTTTCTTTAGGTTTTATAGGTTGATACCCAGTATTTTATGCCCCTGTCACACTGCACCAACGGATGAAAAGAGGATGTAAAACGGAGAAAAACACTTACCATCCATTGGTTAATGCGATGCTTCCGTTCTGTACTCACTGCTGCCTCCGTTTTGCTTCCTCTCTATCCGTCCAGCATCCGTCTATTGACATTTCATCCGCTCAAAAGGTTTTTGAGCTGCTCAAAACTTTTGAGCAGAAAATGTATCCAACGCTTCCATTCTGGATCCACTAGGCATATGGGGGACATCCGTTCTGTATCCGTTGTCATCCCTTACGCATCCGCTATATCTTGCTAGGCATCCCGCTGCGCATCCACGCAACTCAAATCTGCTCCAGCAGAAAGCGTAGACAGGGAGGAAGCAGAACGGATGCGGAACGGACGTGCAGCGTTAGTAGCACGGATGGAGAAAGATGAAAGCGGATGCAGCACGCAAAGAAAGCATTTAAAACAGAAAAAATGTTCGCAGAGGGACCTATCCGCTCCCATCCGCTTCCATCCACTAGGCTTCCATTCCGCATCTGCTTTCCATCAGCTCTGCGTCCTCCCCCCGTCTGTTCCTTTCCGTGTTGTCCGCTCTGGTTATGCAAATTTTTGTCCCTTTTGAGAGTGGATAAAATGGATGGGAACATTTTTCTCGTCCGCTGTGTCCTTTTTACAAACGTTTTGCATCCGTTGGGCAGTGTGACAGGGCCTTTAATTGGACGAGTGCAGTTCTTTCAACAATTACTGTATATGACAATGGCTATCTTCACTGGTCAGGAACTTTTCTTTTATGAGCTTTATTTTTTGGGGTTGCAGAACATGTTTTGATGTTTGGAGATATTTGGAGAAGCAGATGTTTGGAGAGTACTCCCCATCACCTTTTCTGAGAGAGGGGCAGAGGCAGAGACAGCAGCAGAGACAGAGAGACAGAGAAAGAGCCATTGCAACTTGTTGTGTGTAGGAATTTCTAGTCATAATTGCTAATAAATCAATTATTTTTCCTTTTTCTCTTCTCAAGCCAAATTCCAAATTTGTCCTGAAACCTGGAGCTATCATTACAACATTGGGACCTGTCAAGCCACCTGCAGAGCTCTAAGTGAGGTTGATGTCACCTGCAAAATCAAATTCCCTCCAGTAGATGGATGCACTTGTGAAGAAGGGACATACCTCAATGACAGTGGCAAATGTGTGCCTGCTTCTAAGTGCCCTTGTTACCACAAAGGATCTGCCATTCCATCTGGAGAGGTGGTTCATGACAATGGCATCATGTGGTGAGAGACTTGAAATAAACATAATGGTAGAAAGAGAGAAGTAGCAGAAAGCCATGAAACAAAACTATTGGGGAAAGCAACCTTGCTTGTGAGCTGACAGTTCAGGACCACAAATGCTTTTGCAAAGTCACTTATTTACTAGAATAAATAAAACTTCAAATCTGGTGTACTGCTGTTATTTTATTGTACTTCTTACACTGAGCTGAGTTTTTAAAGATGGAATGGAAGTACCTGTTGATTCATTTTGTAATATCTTGTAGTATTTTCATTTTTTTTCCACATTTGGGCATTAAAAGATAGTTCTAAATGATCAAATCTGTCTGATTTGAAAACCCAAGCCTTTTGGAAGACAGAAGAATGAAAACTTATTATTTTTGAAAAGAGGCTAGCAAAAAAATAGAACTGGACTTAATCAGTAAATGATTCACTTTTTTATTGTTTGTGTTATGCTAGATCAAAAGTAAAGTGGTAAAAGTCAGGGAAGTTAACAATAATACAGTTGACCTGTATGAATTTGTGGCCCACCCATTTCTGATAGAAGTGCTTCAAGTATCCATAGGAAAGGACCAGGAGTGGGTGCTACCCTAGTCGCTACTGGTACAGTGGGTTATCGTGTGTGCATGCATACACACACCTAACAAGCCAATCAGCTGAGAGGATGAAGAAATGAAAAGCTCGGAGCGACCCTCCTACCCTTCCATGCACTTTTTGGTCTTTTGTCTTCTCAGCTGATTGTCGGAAGCTTTTTTTTAACTTCCTCTCAGCTGATTGGAGGCTTTTTTTTTTTCTACCAGTTCTGAACTGGTAGTGATTTTTACTACCGGTTCGATTGAACCAGGCTGAACCAGTAGCATACCACTACTGGAAAGAAGTCTAAGTAACAGATCTTCTGATTTCTAACAACATCAAAACAAATCCCTTTCAGTATTTCAACATATTCTGAAAGATTGTTTCCTTCTCCTTCTCCTTCTCCCCCCCTCCTTGTCAATAAAGAAACTACTTACAATTTAAAGTGTAATAAATCAGGACTGTAAGTTTATTACATTTATTTCAATCTAATAGCTTTCTTACTTTCTTACAGTACCTGTGTGCAAGGCAAGCTGCAGTGCATTGGGGTAGTGAAACCACAAACAGGTACAGCCACCAATTTATTCCCTGTTTTATTATGATAGTTTCCCAACCTTGTTCAGATCCAGCAAGGAAAATCTATGCCTAAAGCAAGCATAGAATTTAAGTGCAGTACTTTATGAACAAGTTTGCTGTTTAATTTCCACCCCCTCCCCTCCAATCTGGCAATAGCATCATTAAATGCAAGTTTTGTAGAAACTGAACACCTGATTGGCTAGAAAGAAATCCTGAATTCATTCCAACACAGCTCCCACAAGAGGGGGATTCCTTGAATAAAGTTGTTGACTCAAAATACTCTGGCAGCCGAGAAATGTGCAATTGATTTTTGCTAATTTCTCATTTCTCTGCAACATGCAGAATTCTGTTGTAGGATGTCCTCAATCTTCCAAACCAGAATTGGGGTACTGAGGAAGTTGCAAGGGAATGAGGGCAGCCATTGAAGGACCACAATCCAACCACTGTTTCTAAAATTGAAGTACAAATATTCATGTGGATTTAATTTGTGTACTTCACAAGCAAATTGAAAACTTGATCAATTACTGTACATTAATTTTATGATTATTAAGAGGCATTTTCCAACTTTCCAGCATAATATAAATTGATAATTACTGAGATAAAATCTCAGACAGAATCTTTTTTTCCTTTCTACCAGATTGTGTTGCTCCTATGGTCTACTTCGATTGTAATAATGCCACAGCTAACAGTCATGGGGCTGAGTGTCAGAAGAGCTGCCAGACACTTGATATGGGATGTGTAAGTATAGCTAGTTATAAGTAGGTCTGATTTTAATAGCCTTTTCAGCTTGTGGTGGGATTGTTTTCTTGGTGAAAATGCAGAACAGAAATTTAATTAATAAAACAGCATATTAATAACTGAAATTATCATCAGTTGAGTTGAATGTATTTCTGCCAGCAGGTAATTGACTGTAATGAAAATAGTCTTTCTGTCTCTGGAACTTCCAGCACAACTTGGCATACTATCTTCCTATCACGTGAGGGAGATATTGCCAAATAGAAGTCAGTCTGATAGGTCACAAGAGATTATGGTTAATGAAGATCTTTCTGGGAGAAAGGAGAACAAACTCTTAGGATACTGTAAACCTGCTTAACAAAAATGGTTTAGTCATGATTCTGCATAGTTTGATCTTTGATTCTATTATGGTTATTAAGTTTATGCCAAGTTGCTGTCCAGAGTTGCATAAAAATAAAAAAGGAGCCTTCTTCATATTCGTGAAGAGACATGGTGGCGCAGTGATTAGAATGCAGTACTGCAGGCTACTTCTGCTGACTGCCTGCTGCCTGCAATCTGGCAGTTTGAATCTCACCAGGTTCAAGGTTGACTCAGCCTTCTATCCTTCTGAATTTGGTAAAATGAGGATCCAGATTGTTGGGGGCAATATGCTGACTCTGTAAACTGCTTAGAGAAGGCTGTAAAACACTGTGAAGCTTCATATAAATTTGAATACTATTGCTATTGCTATATCAAAATTCCTGGAGGAAAGGGAGATTGAAACTCCAGTATACACATTAAAATCAGTAGGAAAAACTGGTGTTAATTTGAAATCATGTTTCCTTTGTACAGTATCTTAGAAGTGTTACTTCTTACTGTATAGTTTTGTCAGGTAACACTTTTTGTTAATCCTCTGTTATTGCAGTATGGCACACAGTGTGTCTCTGGTTGTGTATGTCCTGATCAGCTAGTCTCTGATGGTACAGGAAAATGTATACCTGCAGAAGAATGTCCATGTGTTCACAATGAAGCCACATACAAACCAGGAGAAACTATCAAAGATAAATGTAACACTTGGTATGTATAAATTGATGGATGATATAAAGCTGATTGCATCTCTATTGCATCAATGCACACCTATTAATATCTAGCATGTGTTTGGCTACCTAGCACATGCAAAAACCGAAAGTGGATATGCTCTAATAAACCTTGTCTGGAAACTTGTTCAGTTTATGGAGACGGTCATTATATCACCTTTGATGACAAACGATACTCCTTCAATGGATTGTGTGAATACACACTGGTCCAGGTATTCAACTTTTTCTCAATCAATTTCTACTATCATAAAGTTATAATTTTTTTTAGCCTTGAATCTCCATATTTGTGTTCATAAAAACTTAATGCCACATTCTTTTCTGCAGAATCAGTGTAGTAAAAATAAGACAAATGTAGAAACTTTCCGGGTGATCACAGAGAATATCCCCTGCGGTTCTACAGGGACTACCTGCTCAAAAGCCATTAAGGTGTTCGCTGGGGTAAGTAACTCAGTAGAAAGTAAAACATTATGACCTGCAGCATGACCAAAACAAGTACTACAGACAAAGCAACAAAACATGTAATATGAAATCTTTATATAATATATTATATTATATATATCTGTGTGTGTATGTGTGTGTTTGAGTCCTGGTGACTGCCTGGAAAAATTTCTGCAGTTTTCTTGGCAAATTTTAAGAAGTAGTTTGCCCTTTTGTATATTCTAGGGAGGAGAGAAAGTGATTTGCCCAAGGTCACCCAACTGTCTTCATACCTAGGATAGGACTAGATTTCATGGTCTCCTGTTTTCTAGTCTGATGCCTTAATCACAACACCAAACTGACCTTTCCATTGATAGGTATAGGTACAAGTATTTATGATGTTTGTATTTTATCTTTTAGAAGTATGAGTTACTACTTACAGATGGAAAATTTGAGGTGATACAGAGACTTCCTGGTGGAGGCAAAGTGCCGTTCAAGATCCGATACATGGGCATCTACATGGTGATTGAAATTTTTAATGGAGGCATGATCCTGATATGGGATAAAAAAACCAGTGTGTTCATTAAACTCGAAGCACACTTTAAGGTAAGGTGTGAATGCAAAATAAAAACTGAATAGTTCTATTCATTTCTGAAGAACTTCACTGAAAAATATTTAGAGAATAAATGATATATTCATAATATAATGATACAGTCAATGAAGAACAATGTTTAAGAGTTCCTCTTTACAGTCAGTTTAGTGTTATTTTGGTTTCTAGAACCATTGATAACAGTGAAAAAATTGTCATGTAAAACGCAAAGAGCAAGACAATGTTCTCACATTATATTATGCAGAGCAATAAACATGGTCATTATGAATGACAATTCTCTGTTGACCTTGTAATAGCTAACATTCTTAGCTGCATTTGCATTTGCATTGTAAAAACACAGATGATTGGCTATAGCATTTGCATTTCAGAAATATTGTAAATATTTTATTAGGGTGGACTGACCCCATTTAACATATTTATATGGAAATTATAATCATTCCTGATGAATTCTGTGAATAATTGAATTATGTATGTGTATCACTTGAACTGATTATCAACATAGAACAAAAGCAGTACTTGGAAATCACACTGAATTATGGTTCAGTGAAATATAGTTCAATGAAATACTAACAAGCATAGACCTCATATACTCCCTTTCCTAATTGTCTTGCCAATGTTGCACAACTTTGGCAGCTTCCAGGTAAGTGAACTTCAACTCCCAGAATTCTCATTAATAGCCATACTACTATGGAATTCTGGGATCTGAAGTCTATAGACCTGAAAATTGCCAAGCTTGGGGAATCAAGTTCCATATGATTGAAAGAAATGCAAAAACTTTCATTTCTGTTTCCAGAAGACCAAGGCAGAATATAGAGTACTTGCTCCTTGCCTTTTTTCCCCAGTGATTATCCTGAGATTGGATGAGCAGAAAATAACATTACCACTCAGTGAGCATCTATGAACGCTCATTGAATGTAGGAATGAACTTCAGCATCTCTAGTTTTGGACCAATACTTACAATGACATCACATTAGCAGACAAACTATGATTGATATTATGATCTGCTTAATTTTAAACCAGTTTTGCACAACTTTCTTTCCAAATAGGTTGGGATGAGAACTCACAAAATCTCCCAGTTATCATGACCAAGAGTTGGAGACATCTATTTAAAGTAGTGTTTGAAAAGAAATATTCTAACTGTTGGTTGCTGAAGTTGGCTTGTATCAATTAAACTTAATTATCATTGTTAATCATAGCTCTGTGTGCAACCTCAGGACAAATTCAACATAATGAAATCTTTTGCATGAGGAAGATCCACTTGCACATTCTGTGAAACATACTCCATTCAAGGATAACTTTTCAAAGCTGGGTTATTCAATGTATGGGACACAAGCATATGCACACACAATGTTGTAGAAAATGTAATTTCATATTTTTGGATTTCTTTTATTTTGAGCAATGTCTTATCCCACTGAAAAGAACTATACATTTCATATGATAATTATCAGAGTAAAATACATAGCAATAGGTTATTTAATAGTTTGAGGAACTCAAACAGCTTCTGAGGAAATACATTCTCAGAGGGACAGCCATGTTATGCCTTTGAAGGAAAAAAATCAGTTCTTAAAACTAATTTTGGAATAAATTGGGGTTAGGGAGAGACAGGCATGTCTATTTCATTGCTATGAAACATAAGGCTGTTTCAGTTTAATGAAAAATGTATTGGTTTCATAGATGCTCAATTGTTTTGTGAATCCACATTAAGCATTCCTCGACTGTTTTGACCAAGGCTTTCTGAGACACCAACAAACACACATAAAATCCAAAAACCTTTTATTTTAGTTCAATGGCTGTGAATTATTGTCATTCACACAGCCCGGAATGAGTCTTAACAGGTTATAAATAATCCCAGGGACGTCTGCCAAAGTTCTTTGGGAGACATCTGATAAGAAGGCATCTTATCTTACTTGAAGTGCTGCCAACCACTAAAGTCACAATTAGTCTTTACAAAACCAAACAGAGTTTGGCATTTTCAGAGTCCAAACTGATCAGAGTGAACTGATCAGAGCCTCCTGCAAAGGTTTTCTGACCTTTGCACTTCCTTTATACCTTAGGAGAGGGGCAATCACCTCCAAGCCTTACTCCTGAGTCACCCCTTTTGTCTTAGCCGCTCTTGCCTTCTGGCAGCTCTGCATACACATGCACTGGGAACAGGCTCCCCTTGTTCCTCTGCCTCACTGCTGCCAGATTCTGGAAGCTCCAAGTCAGCACATGTTCCTGGTCCCATCTCTGTATTGGACGCAGGACCCTCGTCTGAGTCCTCCCCAGACTCCTGGACTGGTCCCTGTTCTTCCACACTGTCTGATTTTGCTGGTGTCTGCACAGGCTGCCGGCAAGCCACAACATTGACTTGGGTTTATCTTTAACATATGCAGCTTTGAGTACATGAGTTCAAACTATGCGTGAGAAATATACTTAAAGATCTCTGAGCAATGCATATTCTTCAACATTAAAATGGTTCAATCTCTAAAGATAGAACCTGTTCTGCCCCAAGCCCTTTTCCAAACAAACACAAACCAAAGGGAACAGAAATCTCTTAATGATTCTTACGAATCCCCAGTTAAAAGGCTGCTGCAAACTAATTAACTTTGATAAGCATGAGCCTCGCCAAAACTGTGCAAGGCTGCCAAGAATAACAGATAAGGTTACCTAGAAATATTTTACAACACAAGAGTCTTCAAATACCAACTAAGATCCTGCAATGTTCACGAGGCTCGAGTTTCAAAATGTCTTTGTTTCCTGCAAAGAATGTCCGATTCTCAGCTGGCTTTTATCATCTTGAAGGAGGGGCCATTACCTTGCAGCCTTACTCCCCAGTTGCCCATGCTACTGCAGCTACTTTTTCCTGCAAGCAGCTCTGCGCGCATGCGCACTTGGCACAGGCTCCTCGGGAACCTCCTCATTGCTGCTGCCAGCCCACACAATCTCTGAAGGCATCAGTTCGCTCCCTAATGGTCCTGGCCCCTCATCTGAACCCTCACTCTCCTCAGCCGTATGCACCTGCTGCTGGCTAACCACAACAGAACCAAAGCTCCATGCAGCTTTCAATTTGTACTTTTCTTTGTGCAGGGTGAAGTCTGTGGCCTTTGTGGAAACTATGATGGCAATGACATCAATGATTTCACCACCAGGAGCCAGTCTATAATAGGAGATGTTCTGGAGTTCGGTAACAGCTGGAAAGTTTCTCCTACTTGTCCAGATGTCTCAGGTAGCAGAGATCCTTGTACTGCAAATCCCTATAGGAGTTCCTGGGCACAGAGGAAGTGTAGCATCATTCACAGCAAGACATTTGATCTCTGCCATCCTCAGGTATGAACAGATCCATTTCAGAAGACTATATAGATCATTTGAGCGAACTTTATCTAATACAAGTAATCCTTGACTTACAATGGTTTGTTTAGTAACCAAACTTACAATATCACTGCAAAAAAAAAAAAAA